>PVKA01012823.1:0-56729 GCA_004027165.1 Ctenomys sociabilis
AAAAAAAAAAAAAAAAAAAAAGAATAAAATATAAATACTTTAATGACAAATGACCATCACTTTTGACAGTTTGGGGATAGGATATCACACAAAGTTCTAGTGTGTTGTGGACATGAATAATGACCATGACACTTACTGGTGGCCAGGTGTCACTTGTGGGACTGAGCTACTGCTATTTCCTTGAAATCTACCCTGTAGACCCAGATGGAATCCTGACCCATAGGGTGCAAGAGAAGTCCATTTGTAGAGTGTGCTGATGGAAATATTTTACTACTGTACACAAAAGAGTAACTGAAAGACTACCATTGTATACTTCTTATTCTCCTGTGTTTAATTGTTGGCCCTATTTGGTGGGTTCTTTCCATTCTCATTCATGGGGTTGTGGTCATTTTGCTCTCTCTCTAGAACATCACTTAGTAGTCTTTGTAGGCTTGGCTTTGTCATGAAATTCTTTAGTTGTTCTTTGTCATGGAAGTATTTTACTTCTCCATTACACTTGAGAGTTTTGTAGGGTATATCAATCAGTCTTTGTTGGAATTTGTTTTCTTGCAAGACTTGAAGTACTTTGCTCCATGTTCTTCTTGACTTGATGGTTTGTGAAGAGAAACCTGCTGTTATTCTGATGGGTTTTCCTTTAAATGTGATGTTTCTTTTCTTTAGCAGCTTTTAGTATACTGTTCATGTGCTGAATTTCTGGGATCTTAATTATTATGTGTCTGGAAGTGGTTTTAATTAAGTTGATGTTATTTGGAGTTCTTTATGCTTGTTACCTGAATGTCAGATTGTTGCCCCATATTTGGGAAGTTTTCTGCTATTACTTCTGCCCATATTCTTTTTATCTGTGTTTTCTTTAGAAGCACTTAGTAGTCTTGATTATAGTTATCACTACTTTTTTTTACTTCAGAAATTATTTCTGATTTCTTCTATACCTTTCTGTAGTTGTTTATTTCCAATGCTATTATTTTAGAGATTTCAGGTGTGTGATTTCCAGTTTCCTCTATACTAGTGTCTTCTGCATTTGTACTAGGTGGATTCGGGGCCTGAGACTGCTTTTTGTATACCACTGACTTTTGACCTTTGGTGTAGAGCTTAGATAAGTTATTATCTTAGCACCAGGTCTGGATCTAGGAAGTTCAGACTCCTTCCGGTGGATGTAGCTTGGGTCTGGCTGCTGTGCTCCACTTCTTCCTGCTGCAGCCTTGCAGGTGAACTCTTTGTGTCACTCTGGCAAGATGTTCTATTCCTGAACCAGCTAGGTGGGTCTTACTTCTAGCCTCTTTGCAGGGAGTTCTGCTGAAGGGGTCCATGCCAGGCTCTGGGTTGCTTCAGGATCTGTGGCTGAGTAGTCTCACTCACACACTGTGCCTGCGCTCTGGGTTGCTTCAGGATCCAGCAGCTCCAGGCAGTCTCACACGCTGGACCTGTGCTCTGGGTCTCCCAAATTCCTTCTTTCCTTTGTTCTTTGTAAAAATTTCTCCTATCTCCCTCTCTACTTCAGTTTGAGTAAAACAAATGAGAACAACAACAACAAAGAAAAAGAAAAAATAACTCAACTCATGTCCAAGAATAAGCCATTCATACACTTGTATCCAAGAAAGGACAATTTTTCAGTACTGAAGTCAAATAGATCTAACAGAACCAGGAACTTCAATTTCCAAATTTTCAAAAATATTCACTACAAACATCTACTTCTCTATTCTGCTGTAGCATGACAATGAAATATTATTGCTTAATAGTTACATTTAAATATCCCAGCAGTACTGTACTTCCAGTGTATCAAACAAAACACAATCCTCTAGCCTGAGATGACATTTATAATATTAGTCCTAGAAGAAAACATATGGAGCTCAAACTAGATGTATCCTTTGGTTAACTTGAATAAATATTAGAAATTACTTAGCCTTGAGGTTAAGTCATCACTACTGATTAGTGACCTTGATACAGGGAAGTAAAACTCCCAACCTGACTTGCATGAGTTCGTGCTAAAACTGAAGAATGAATTTTAGGAAGAGGTTGAGGGTAAAACTTTATTGGAAAGAAAAGCTTCTGTCGGAGAGGGACAGAAGGGGGACCCTAGTGGGTTGCCCTGGGAAGCGGACTCTTTTAGGAGCTTTTATAGTGTAAAGCATTGTGGGGCTAAGGTAGAGAGAATGGGAACTATTAGGTGGATAAGAGGTAGGGACAAAACTATGGTCAACCAATGGGATTACAAGCACCATTGCTCAGGTAAAGTTGATTATGCCCAGGACCAGGTGGGGAAGCAAGTCACGGAGTAAGTGGGCATGAATATGGGATAGGGTTTCTTCTTGTTGGGGGTTAGGCTAGTGACTCACTTGGGTCTTTTCAGGTGATCGATACCTATTTAAAATATCAATTCCAGGTGCTACTCTTTCAGCATTTGTTTGGCCTTTAGGTCTGGTTCACAGGAGGAGCATCTGTCCCTCCAATAGTTGTCTTTGACTTCTGTGTTATTTCCTTCAAGGGCCTGGCCCTGTCTATAATATTTCTATCTAATTTGGCTACCTGCAATAACCTCTTACATGAATGTTTATTGTGGGAGCAAAAAGAGCACAAACTTACCTTATCAAGATACCTGTGTGGGCCAAATAGCAAAGAATGTCAGGGCGTAAAAAGCATCCCAAGTGCTATCACAAAAGGTCGTTTGGAAGTCTCATGATCTTGACCTTTGAATGGATCCTTGAGAAATTAAAGGAGATAGCGCAAATGGGGTGAACAAAAGTATAATGGTGATATGCAAGGTCTATGAAAGGAACTGGTTAGGCCAACTTAGTTCTAAGTACTTTGTTGGAAAGTAACAATCCTGAAAAGGTAGATAAAGCAAGCCCAGTGAACATTGGGGGAGAGAGATTTCTGGACAAGGTAGTGTGGATGTGGTGTTCTCTGTAACATTACAATAATGCTGCAATGTGCAAGACAGTTTAAAAAACCTGGCAGTGGGTGAATCTATCAGTGTAAATAGGGTCAGGTTAAGAACCAATAGTTAGCCTCCAATTTCTTTCTTTTAAAAAAAACATTTCCATGGTGGAAATACTATTTTACTGTGCTGTGAGGATCAGTTACATTTTTGTAACAAAGATCAGCTGTTGTAATGGTTCTGTACTGTATTATGATGTAGTTGGAAGAACATGATCTGAAAGAGGAAGTCAGTAACTTTGAGCCAATTTAGACTTAATACAAGCATGCAGATGTGCAAATGTTGGATTTAGGTCCTTCCAATAAAACATTTTCCTAGAGAAATAATCTGTATACTCCATTATAAAACATACATTTAGATAGCTGAACAACAGAAATATAAACATACTGCCATGATAAACCTTTAACATTTTTATAATCTTTACAAAGCAACCCACATTGGACATTACAAAGGGGGAAATTCAGCTATTAGTGATTGAAACACCAAATTCTATTCCACTGAGACATCCCTGGAACAATTCCAAAAAATGAATAGCAAACTTAGTTGTTAATTAATACTGCTGAGAGAAAAATGCCTCAAAACTTGTTCATACAAAAGCATGATTCACTGTTTCAGGTTCATACAGAGAAGCACTGGCATAGCGTTTTACTCTAATCCTCAAATTTTTGTGAAGTGGGAGTAATTTCCCAAATCAGTTTACTATACACATTAGAGAGAAAAGACTTAATTTAACAAATACTAAGCTAAAATAATGTTTTCTCTTTAGAAGGGACTTTTTTTCCCATTGCTTAATTGTATTTTCAGATGGAAGCAATAATTAAAATGCAGTGGAATCACTTTACTTTTATATCAAATGGACACAGAATTGTACCTTGAAAAATTGGATTCAGAAGCATTGTATGTGCACTTGTCATACAGTATTTTGTAACACTGAAAACCATGCTGATACTCAGCAGACAGATGTTAAGTCTGGTATGGTCTTTGATGCCAAAAGATTTAATATTATTTTCTAGGACAATAAAGTCAAGTTCAGTGATTTACAGACTGAATGTTGGAGACTTTAATAGAAAAATAAAATTTCATTGTTTTGCTCATAAAAATCTTGGAATAATGTATTAGTTATGATAGGAGTTATTAGTTGACGTTCTAATGTGAGTTTTCCTGCAGTCCAGTTTCACAAGAATAGACAAATACCCTAACCCTTTCAAAACAACAGAACGTTAGCACTAAAGAATGAGAAAGATTCAAGGGCTCATCTTTCCATGAGGTTCTTAAATGTGTCATTGTTTCATTGTAATAGTTGCCAAAGGCAGTCTCCTGGCCACCAGTATGTCCATGCACACCTCATATTCTGTAGCAAAGAATATCCTTTATTATTTATTTATTTATTTATTTATTTATTTATTTATTTATTTATTTTTGTCTTTTTGAGACAGGGTCTCGCTATGCAGTTCAGGCTGGCTTTAAGCTCACTTTGTAGCTCAGGCTGGTCTGGAACTCACAACAATCCTCCTGCCTCAGCCTCCCGAGTGCTGAGATTACAGGCATGCGCCACCACGCCCGGCAGTAATTTAAAAAGAACTCAAAGCAGAACTTTTTATAGCTAAATCATAGAGGCCAGCAAATGGTATTCTTTTCATGCTCAGAAAAATGCTGAGCCATAATTTTTTGAAAACCATAAATAGTAAAGTCATCAAGAGAAGCACCATCATGCTCCTACAATGAGGGAGAGTGAACAGTGACTAAATGACTACTCAGGCTAACCAGCCTAAGAAAGAAATCACATTTATTTTTAATAATAGGGCAAAATTTTTCAAAATTTAATAAGCAATGGAAGGGAAGTTAAAAAACCCTATGAAAGAAAACAATATCCATAGTTTTGGTTTAGTTGAAGTCTATTTCTTTTAGAATGAAACTGGGGAAACTGATTAAAATAATTCAAGAAAAGCAGTTTTATGTCATGATGTTATAAAACACTCTAGAGGATGATTTTTTTTCCTGAATAAAATAATTAAATGTTGTGCTGGGATACAAATTATTTTCTGCTCTATGAACTTTAAAAAAAAGCCACAAAATTCACATTAGAATATAAGTTTTTAATTTTTATAAATAACTTATCTGTTACAAAGATAGTTTACCCAGCTAAATCACAAAACCATCAACTCAAGATATTCAAATTACATTTTATTAATAAAACAAGTAAAAACTGATTTATCAATCTTCACATAGAACTGCAGATGAAGCTGAAAAATAAGGTCTATTTTTAAAACAAAATGTATCAAATATAAGGGCCTTTGGGTTTCTGTCTAGTTATCTAGGATTGTCATATTTCTTTTCATATACATAATGCAAAGCCTGGCACCCAAAGCTTTGACATTCATAAAGATCACCTATAGTAATCCTGTCTAAAATGCTGCCATTTGCATACATTTTCAGTGGGTGACAGTCTACATTTCTTCCCATCTTTTGTCATATTTCAGCACTTCCCTTAGCCCCATTCTAAACACTGTTATATAATTTCGTAATTCTTTTTAAATGCATACTGTTATTTTTGATTTCATTTAGTTATATACATTCCTGATCATTTGAATATTTTCCTTATAAAAATATATCATCAACATAAAGAGATGCTTGAGGTTGCTTCAGTGTTCAAGTTTGCTTGCTTTTTTTTCCAGCTTTTCTTCATTGTCCTAAATATGACTAGCTTTGTTTTATAAATACATGATACTGTCACCAAGTCAGGTTTAGAAACAGATTGTCCCAACAGTAAAGCATTTAAACTTAAAAAGAAAAATGGCTGTTGGTACTAATATTGCTGGTTTTTTAAACTGTACTTTCCCCAAAATAATCTCTTATGAAAATTCTGTGGGACACCACGCAGATGAAGCAATCTCTGTCAGTGGGGTAAAAATATCTTTTAGGCTTCCAAATGGAAGACACGACACTTTGTGCCGCCCACTGCTCAAGTGAATATATAGTACAATCTACCCACATAATTCTTGTATTATTTTCTGCAATTCAATGTGCATTATTTGTGTATCTTCACAGAACATTGGTACCCATGAGGGCAAAGTACAGAATAAGTAGAGGAAAGTTACTTTGTGCATAGTTTCATTTCATTAATGCTTTTTTATTTTTATGGCATTATTTCTTTCAGATAAGGCTTAAAAGGGACATGATCGCACTTAATCACTAAAAGGAAAAAAGAAAATTAGTTAACAAAAGGCTATTACACTATACATACAGAAATATAAGAAAATAATAAAGAAATCACTTAAAGCAGACTTGAGAGATCTGTACAGTAGGAAAAGCTTTGGGGTATTTCACTGTATGTTTGTACAAACAATGCATGCTGCTCTCCTTTTATCTTCAGGTCCTAGATGCTGCTTCACAGAGACATTTTCAGGGAAGACAAAGACAAGGCCAAGAGTACCACAGATTTGTGAAATTCTTCCCCTATCCATTGGCACTTTGTAGAGGCAAACAGTTTTTAAATAGTTACACCTTGTTCCTTCTCTTCATGTGTAGTGTTTTGTTGAAAACTTTTCTTTTTAAAAGCTACTGTTCTATTTCTTCCTCCTGTCGAAATTCAGAAGTGACAGGAGAGGAAAAAAGCACTGGGAACACACCTAGGCATTAACATAGTGAGAATTATCCATAATGGGATAATAGTAACACTGTACATGGTTAGGCAGCAGGCAACCAAGTCTTTCAGCAGATTACCTTTCATGTGATGAATTTCAACTGCCTATAACATTATACTGAGGTATTATTAGCTCTGTGGGCTGACATTTGACATTAGCACAACATCATCATCTTGTCACACCTTCAATCTGACGAAATCCTATGTAGCAGTGAAACTTTCCCCCAATGGTAGATCAATTTCTTAAACTTTTGATGTGGTTTTAGTGAAGACATAGGGGTGTCTGGCTCAGAAATGCCGTGGCATCTCACATTGTTCACAGCGGATTAAGGCTGGATGGTTCAAAAAAGTACAGGCAGTGCAATTCCACTGAGCCCCCTCATCATCTTCTGTGTCTTGGGTCTTTGGTGTTTTGATGGTGGACCTCTGATCTGTAAGGAAACAAACAAATATTTTAGCAGTAAAAATCAGTTAAGTGTGACCAATCACTGCCAACTCTAAACAGTATTTGTATTGTGCAGCACGAAGTACCCTGTTAACAAAAGGAAGCATCTAGCTGAAATGGACACACATGCTTGACCATCACCAGCATACACACTGGGGAAGAGCAAGCAATCACAAGAGACTCACTTGTAACCCTCCTTAAGGGAAGAAACACTACCACTGTCTCCAGTGCCTCTGCCTTTTAGCAGAAGAGAGGGTATCAAATTGCGAACATTTCTATGTCACCTAAGATTGTGAAAAGGTGTCTTACTGAAAAACAATCCTGCAAGTGTATTTTGTACCAAAGTAGTGTTTATATTTGTTTTTAAAAACAAAGAATGAAGTTTCTATTACATGTTCTTGCTAAAATTAAATCCTAAAAAGAACACAAAAAAGAAAACTAATTTCTAAAGTTTCAATTACATATTAACAACAGATCCTGAAGGAGTAAATCAGTATTAAAAAAAAACTTTGCATTTTATTTTTTAAAATCACTAGTGTGGAAGAAGAGAAAGCACAGTGGATACTTTTCACTCTCTTAAATGCTTTCTTTGTTGTACAGAAGCTTTTTAGTTTGATGTAGTCCCAGTTGTCAAATTTTGCTCTTGTTGTCATATCCAAAAAATCATTGTCCAGAACAGTGTCAAGGAAGCTTCGTCTTATGCTTCTAGTTTTATACTTTCACATTTATGTTTAAGTCTTTAATTCTTTTTAAGATTATTTTTGTATATGACATGTGGTAATAAAGATTCTATTTCATTTGTATTCATGTAGATACTCAATTTTCCCAGTATCATTAAATAAACTGTCATTTCCCCATTGTGGTCTTTGGTACCTTGGTCAGTAAGTTGACCACAGATGCATGCATTTGTTTTTGGCTTTCTGTTCTATATCTATTTTTATGCTGGTACAATATTGCTTTAATTACTGTGGGCTTGGAATGTATTCTAAATAATTAGTATAACCAGCTTTGTTCTTACTCAAGAGTACTTTGGTTATATAGGGTCTTTCATAGCTTCACTAACTTTTTTTTTCTCTTTCTATAAAGAATACTGAGATTTTAAAAAAATGTGTGTGTGTGTGGTACAGGGTCTCACTGCGTAGCTCAGACTCAATAGAGATCTTCTGGGATTCCAGGTGTGTGCCACCATGCCCAGTTTCGGTGGCCATCTCGGCTCAGGCCGGCATGGCATGTGATATTGGGGAGTGAACCTGGATCCTTGCGCTTGCCAGGTAGGTGCTTAGACCACCAAGCTATCTCCCTCGCCCACTACTGAGATTCTGATAGTGATTGCATAGGCTCTGTAGGTCACTTGAGTAACAGGGACATTTGAAAAAGTTAATAACTTCTCCAAGCCAGGAACACAGAAGTATTTTCATTAATCTTTATTAATTTCTCTTCATCAGTGCTTTATAATTTTGGTGTACTAGTCTTCTACCTATTTACTCTGAAGCATTTTATTCTTTTTGTTGCTATTGTTAGTAGAACATTTTTCTTGATTTTGTTTAATGTAGCTAACTGTATATAGAAACAATTACTATATTGATTTTGTATCCTGCAACTTCACTAAATTCTTTTATCTTTTTTTTTCTTTTATCAGTTTTAACAGTGATTAGTACCACTAATCCCGGTAGATGAGATGTAAGAGACACAAAGAGATGCAAGAGACACAAAGAGGCCGAATGCTTTTGTTCATTCTCTTGTTGCTTTTGCTGCTTTCTGCCACTATGAATGTTGCCTCTCTGACATGTGCCCCCCTGCCTCAGAACCAGATGGTTATGGACTAAAACCTCTACAAACTGTGAGCTAAATAGATCTTTCTTACTTTAACTTTGTGAGTCACTATTTTGTCTCAGTAAGAAGAGTGCTGAACCCTACATGTACTATGATTTTTCTTTTATATACGTATCTATGACAATTTATGTATTACAAACTATAGGAGATTAACAACAATAAAACACTACTTATACTGTGAAAATTATTTAAAACTTGTATTTTTGGAATTTTCCATTTACTATTTTCAGACTATGGTTGACTACAAATACTACCAAGCAAAGCAAAATGGCAGAGAGCTTACTACATAACGTTGTCTTCTGTAAACAGCATTTTATTTCCTCCTTTCTGATCTCAGGAGCTCAGTTGTTTAAAGCACCACTTGGGCAAATGCAGTGAGGTGCATAGGACCATGGTTTGATTCTCAGCTCCATAAGCTGCACCAAATCTGCCCTTAAGGCAACATGAAGTAGCCAAGACAAATAAAAACAAAAACAATCCTTCTCAAATTTTAGGGGCTAGGGAGATGGCTCAGGAGAATAAGTGCCTGCCTGGCAAGTGCAGGATCCTGAGTTCAATTCCTAGTACTGAAAAAAAAATTCCTTGGGGCTCGCTGGTTAGCTCAGTTTTTTTTTTGTGGAAGTGGGGATTGAACAGCGCTTATTCAACTGAGCCATATCCCTGGCCCCTGTTCAGTTGTTTAAGTGCTTGCTCATGCAAACTTAGTCAGGAACAGGATACTGGGGTTCGATCCCTAGTTCTACCTGCCTTACTAGACCCATCCACCCTTAAGGCAGCCTGAGCCAGACCGAAGGGGGGGGGATCCTTCTATGATTTCAAGGTCTTCTCTTTTCTTGTTTAATTCTTCTGGCTAGCACTTTGTACTATAGTGATTTTTTTTTTTAATATTTAGGCTAGCTTTGCATTCACTATGTACCCTAGGATAGTCTTGAACTCTTTGCAATCCTCCTGGCTCAGCCTCCAGAGTGCTGGGATTACAGGCATGCACCACCACACCAGACTGGTCTTTGTACTACGTTGAAGATTACTCATGAGGCTTAGGTAGGGGGAAACTAAGTTCAAACAGCTTAAGCAACTTATATAAAAGGCTGGGCATATACTGTTTAGTATTCTCTGGCCTTCCCTGTCTTGTACCAGGTTTCAGAGGGCGAGTTTTCAGCTATCTGCCATTAATTATGATATTACCTGTGTAGTTTTGATATGTGGCATTTATTATGTTGATGTTAATTCTATTTGTTCCTATTTTGTTGAGCATTTTAACCATGAATAGATGTTAAAACTTCGTCAAAATGTTTTTATGCGCCTGAGATAATCACATGTTTTTTTTTTTTTCTCATTTATTCTACCATACTGATCGATCCACATATATTAAATCATTCTTGTTTCTTTGGGATAAATCTCACTTTGTCATAGTGAATGATCTTTTTAGAGTGTAGAATTCAGTTTGGTATTACTTTAATGCAAACATATATATCTTTGCTTTTTTTTTTAAAACTTAATTTTTTTCCCTGTATTTTAGGGAAAGGTGTACAGGGTGTTCAGGGTCTCACTACTACATCGGACTCGGTAGTGATTGTCCTGTTTACAGCCTCCCAAGTGCTGAGATTACAGGCATACATCACCATGCCCAGTCTCAATTATTGGCTCAGTGTGCCTGGGGGGTGAGGCTGGGATGGCAGGCGCCGGGGATCAAAGCCCCTTCCCCTGTGCCTGCTTGCAGACACTTTAATCCACTGAGCTACTTGGCCAGCCCCATCTTTGCTTACTGGCCTATAGTTTTTTCTTACTTGTACTAGCTTAGTCTGGTTTTGGTTGCAAGGTAATGCTGGCTTTACAGAATGAGTTTGAAAGTATCCCTTCTCTGTGGAAAATAATAAGGAACTAATTTTGGAATGTTTGGCAGAATTCATTTATGAAGCCATCTGGTCCATGATCTTTCTTTGTAGGGATACTTTTCTTTACTGATTCAATCTTATTTATTTCTGATATATTTGAACTTCCTATTTCTTGACTAAGTCTTAATAGGTTGTATGATTTAAGGAATTTATCCATTTCTTTTATGTTATTCACTTTTGGGGCATATAATTGTTCCTATTAGTTTCTCTTGATTTGTCTTTCAGTTCTGTTTTTAAAGTCTGTCTAGCTAAAGGTCTACTTTATTTTATTTTTTACAGTTCCAGGAATTGAACTCAGGACATTGAACATGCCAGGCAGGCACTTATGCCACTGAGCTGTGTCCCAAGCCCTATTTTATCTTTTCAAAAACAGAAAAAAACCTAAGTTTCATTGACTTTTCTACTGCTTAAACAATCTGATTTTCTTTTTTTGGGACAAGGTCCCATTACTAGTTCAGGTTGTACATTCCAGCTGGCCCTGGACTCACAGCAATCCTCCAGCCTCACTCTCCATAGTTGCTAGAATTATAGGTGTGAATTACCTGGCCCTATCTGATTTACTTTTTTTTTAATGTATTTGGTATTTGGTACAGGATCTCACTATGCAGCTCCAACTTGTAGTGATCCTCCTATTTTCAGGCTCCCCAGCACTGGGATTATAGGCGTGCACTACTATGCCCGGTCTTGGTGACCAGCTCAGCTTGCCTGGAGGTGGGGCCAGTGCTGCATGTGGTGCCAGGGATCAAACCTGGTCCTTGCACTTGCCTAAGCAGGCGCTTAGTCTGCTGAGCTATCTTGTTGGACCTGGATTTACTTATGCTCTATTCTTTATTATGTCCTTTCTTTTACTAACTTGGGTTTAATTTAATTGCTATAATTTCTTAAGGTACAGCGAGGTTTTTGAGATATTTCTTTTTCTTTTTCTTTTTTTTTTTTTGGCAGAACTGGGGATTGAACTCAGGCCCTTGCACTTGCAGGCAAGCACTTATTCTACTGAGCTATCTCCCCAGTCCCCAAGATATTTCTTTTTTAAAACAGGCATTCATCTTTATAAACTTACCTTTTTGTTTGTGTTTGCTGCATTTCATAGATTTTAGAATGTTGTTTTTCAAAAGATATTTTAAAGTGTCCTTATCATATACTGAAACACCCAATGGATATTCAAAACTATTAGTTTCCATTCATTTTTCTGGTTTTGTTATGTTGATTTCTAGTTCATTCTACTATGGTCAAAAAGATATTTGGAATGATTCAGATCATTTTAAATTTGTTAAGAATTTGTTCTGTGAACATAAGATCTGTCTTAGAGAATGTTTTATGTGTACTTGAGAAGAATATGCATTCCTTTGTTGTTGGATACAGTTCTGTATATGTCTATCTTCCTATTTACCTTTTTTCATACATATGCTTAGATTTAAAAAACTATTGCCATATAAAATGATTGTTATCCATGATCTTTAGTTACCATTTACATGAAATATCTTTTCATCTCTTCAATTTTCAGCCTATGTATACCTTTAAAATGAGTCTATTTAAACAAGGCGTGGTGGTACACATCTGTAACCTAACATTTGAGAGGCTGAGGCTGGATAATCATTGTGAGTTTGAGGTCAGCTTGTAATGGGATGATTTGTTTTTTCTTTTTGTCCTACTAATCATTGAACCCAGGGGCTTCATCTTGAACTACATGCCCAGCCCATCTGATCTTATTTTAAAAATTTTCAAAAAGGGTTTCCACTAATCACTAAATTGCCCAGGCTGGGCTTGAAGTTGGAACCCTCCTGGTTCACTTTTGCAGAATGCTAGGATATAGGTATATTCTACCATGCTTGATATGGCTTTTTAAAATAGAGATTTATTTTGATTATTTTCTATGTTTTTTTTTTTTTGTGTGTGTGGTTAACTTAAGGCTTATATAAGATATCTTTTAGCTATGTCCTATTTTAGATTGATAACAACTTAACTTCAATTGCACACTTTCCATCTCTAATCTGTCACATTCTGAAAGGATGTCCATTAACATTTTTTATAGTTTAATTCTCTAGTTAAAAGTAAATTATATACCTTGGTTACAGTGCTATTATTAACCTGCAGCTCTATATTTACCTTCACTAGTGAGATCTATGCCCTTAATTCAATTTCTATATATGTTTTATTGCCTTGCTCAAAATACAAACATATTCTGATGATATCAATGTCATAGAATGATAATAGGTAACACTTTCTGAATATCATTCATTTGGAATTCAGTATATTTTGACTATTTAAGAGTTATGTATTAACTAAAACAGAACATGTATGAAAAACAAGCTTTTCTAAAGTATCTTTTCACTTCGCTAAAATTTTAAAAATTTGTTTTGAAACCAAGACTAGTTAGTTTGGGAGTATATAGTCATTCCTAAAGACACACATTTTACTTTTAAAAAGATGAATACATTATACTTTTGTATCCTCCCGAATCCCCAGCATGTAAATCAAACTAAACATCTTTCTAATGAATCCATCTAAGAATGCCAAAGTTTGAAGCACTTCTAGAGTGGAAGTTTGCTAAAAATAAAAATTCTCTATGATTTTGCTTTAAAAAATGTAACAGTTTTCACACTTAATGGATACACTAACCTTTGGGTTTTGGTGGCACAGGACCTACAAATCCAATATTGTCATAAAAGTTATGAATAGCGCTGGGATTAAAATGTGGTCCTGAAATATATAAAAAGTAAATATATCAATGTTTATAGCTCAAAAATACTTTTTAAAAAATGCAAGCATTTCTTTCTAAAAATACTGCAGTATAAACAGAAGAAATGCTCTTCTAAGTTCACCTCTAATCTCAAATTATAGGTAAGATCTCAAAAACATTTCAAAATATAGGTATAATATAGTATTCATAAACAGAAGTAAATGGTAAATTGGGGAAGATGTCAAACTAATGCTGGTAAGAAAGAATCAGAAGTAGACTCCTGTTGTATCTGACAAATTAATAAAATTCCATAATTTTAAAAATTAATATGAAATTATCAAACCTTGACTTTAGCAACTACATAGCTTGGACCAAGGAAGTATAAAACATTATGCTAATGTGATATATTGATTGGTTGAAGAACTATAGTTTTGAAGAAAAGCAGTTAATTTTTTTTTTCTCTCCAAAGTTTAAACTGTGGCATTTTTTCTGTGACTATTTCAAGATAAATAGCTTACCAACAAGAAATTTAAATAAATTCAAGAAATTTAAACAAAATTCACTTTAGGGGATGCTGGAACACACTCAAAAGTGTGATCCAGGACATCCTTTTTTATTCATTTTTTTCCTTTTCCTATCTTTTCAACTTTATGTATTTCTAACATTTTTCAAACTTCAGAATTACACTTAGATAATACAAATTCCTTTTAGTTTTCTAAGGAACTGAATTAAATTACAAACATTTTTTACTATAATAAAAATTATTGCTTGCTATTAAATATAAAGAACCTTATTACTGTCCAAAGAACATATAACCATACTTTTGTGTTCTCTATTTTATCAATTAAAACAGTGTCATTGTTTTAATATAAGGCCACAATTTTTGAAATGTAAAAGGAAAAAAGGAAAAGTTAGATGAATACATCTATGTTACTAAATATGTGCAAAAAGGTCTATATAAACAATATATAAAAGCAGTACATCTGACTATGAAGCTAGCCATATTAATCGTCTGTTCCTTAACACGTGATTAAAATGATATGAAGGCTATACAAAATATGTGAAGTTATGCCTGAACCAAGTACACAGCTAACTTGGGTGGGAAGGGGGAGAAAGACATTTCCTTAGTACTATTTGGCTTCAAAGCCAAAAATCCTGAGACAGTAAGATTATGACTGATAAATCTGTTTTCAGCCGCAGGAAGAGCTGGCAGATTAATTCAATTAACTTCAGCTGAGTATGCACTGAACTTTACCTCGAGCTTGAAAAAGATCAATTTCTTTGGTTAAGCAGTCAATGTCAATCTGTAGTTGTCTATTACAACTTCTCAACTGCTGCATTTCTTCAAGCTGAAAAATAATTCCATGTAAGAAAGATTTGCAATGAATTCTCATGTCATTAGTTAAGATAGAAGAGTTTGGCAGGGGAAGATAAGGTCAGAAAAATAAGTAAGAATTAAGTATTTACAGAAACTAGATCCAGTTTTTACACTATGGCAGACAGCCTATTCTCATACTTAAGCAGAGGTCATAACAGTTACATAAGACTTACTGAAGGTATTTGGGATATGGAATTTGATCTTTTCAGGCGCCTTCGAGTTAGATTATTTTCCATCTCATTGACCTCAGATTTTAGTTTATCCAGCTTTTTCTTTTGAATCTCAAGTTCTCTTTGAAGTCGTTCCATTCTGGCCTTCTGGTGTACCAACAAAGCTGCAACACATATTAGTAAACGTGAGGACCTACCCACTTTAGTCAACTAACATTTAAGGAGACTTGAAAAAAGAAAATAAAGGAGTATTTCTGTGACAAACAAGAATTTACCAAGAATTTAAACATTCACATTTTCAAAAATTTTGGAATTTGTTTTAATTAATTAAGCAAATGGTATAGACTTTAAATTGTTTTTAGGGTTTAAATTTACTTTCAGGCAAACAGTATTTTTTGCCTAATACTTTTGTTTTTCTTTTTGTATTTTAGGGAAGGGTCTACAGGGTGTTCAGGGTCTCACTACTAGATCGGACTCATAGTGATTCCGCTGTTTACAGTCTCCAAAGTGCTGGGATTACAGGTGTGCACTAGCACACCCAGTCTCAATTGCTGTCTCAGAGTACCCTGGTGGTGGTGCCCATATGGCAGGCTCAGGGATTGAACTCCCGCCCCCTGCACCTGCTTTGTAGACACTTTCATCCGCTGAGCTATTTGGCTGGCCCCACCTATTACTTTTCTGAAGGTTCCAGTCTAGTTAACTAACCTACTACCCACTATAATCCACATTTCATCCCATATTAGAAGACAGAATAAAAAAATTTAAAGACAATATGACTAACCTAGAGGCCAAAGGGAGGAAATAAAGAAACAGAAACTCAACAAAACATCCTAACAGGAATAATTGCAAATGTATTAGTAATCACAATAAATACAACATAATTAAATATATTTACTTATACACATCAACAAAGACTTAAAAAATTTAGCAACATGCTGTTAAGAAACACATTCAAAATATAATTCACTCACCCATTCTTTCAGTAACTGTGAGTCTGTTAACTGATTGTGTCAATTTGAGTAAGAAACACCCAAGAAAACTGGATCAGCATAGTTTTGGGTGTGGCTAAGGGATTTACTGAAAACAGAAGACCCAACCTGAGTGTGAGTGACAGGAACCAATAGGCTTCCCATCTGAGTGTGATAACAGGGAAATGAAACAGGAAGGCTTGGTTCTGTTTTTTTCTGAGGAACTCCAGTCTTTACCTTTTGTCTTGGACATCACCACCTGCCTTCCAGTATAGACCCGTTAGCCTTCCATTAGAGACACTTTGGCCTCTTGATATGGACTGGCAGGGGACATGACAGACTTTGAATGGCATCTTTGGATCTCCAGTGCACAGACAGACCTCTTGCACTCTTTCATACCTGACTCTGCAGGCACATCATCTACATTGTAAGCCAGTCTTACAAATTCTTACACATTTGTGCGTCTTGCATTAAATTTGTTTCTCTAGTAAGCACTGACTGATACAGAACCTACTAAGAGTCAGGAATTTTGCAAGTGACTTGGGAAGTCAGTGAATAAAATACCTGTTTTTCTGGAGCTTATGAGACAATGGCAAAGAGAAACTGGGACAGAAGAGGAGGGTAAGAACAAAATTCTGAACCAGTGGTCATTAACACTACGGCTACTGGATCAAACTGGCCTGTTATATAAAGTTTTACTGAAATACAGCCTTGCTCCTTTATTTACTTGTCTATAGCTATTTTCCTGTTTCAACAGCAGAGTTGAATAGTTATGATCAAACTATGTGACCAATAAAAGTGGCTCTGCATCAGACTGTATAAAGCTTTTTGACTATATTAAGAATTCTGAATTAAATGGGGGCCCATCTAAGCACAGAAAAGTTCAACTGAAAATGACTAAAGTTACTATAAATATCTTGTGTATTCTCAGAGGCTGGTGGTATCTGAAGACTATGTGAAAGAAGGAAATGAGAAAACCCAGAACCAACTGGGTTCTGACTCAATTGACTTGACTCCTTATACTTAACACTTTGATAGAAAAAAAAGGTACCCCCATTTCTGGGTATAAATATTATTTATTTCACTTCTTTTTCACATCAGGAGATATACATAAAAGAGACAGCCCCCAAAACATAAATAGAACCATATTCAGGGATGGCCTAGGTGCTGGAATTACTTGATAGGAAAGAATACCTATCATTAATATGTTAACAGATCTAACTGAAAAAGTGGACAACATGCAGAAATAGCTAGAAAATTTTAGCAGGCAGAAATTACAAATGAGTCAAATGCTGGAAGTGAATACTATAGGATGAAAGATAAAGAATTTCTTAGGCTAACAGCACACTGGACACAGAAAGATAGTGAACTTGAAGATAGAAAATTACACAAATTAAACAAAGAAAACGGTAGAAAATAATGAATTAGTGAGTTGTAGGGTAGTGTCTCTTAAACAGCATGATGTGATAGAGACAAATACAAGGCATAAAAATATTTGAGGCAATAAGGACCAGAAATTTTCCAAAATTACTGAAACAACAAATCACAGGTCCAAAATGTCCAGAGATTTCCAAATAGTATTAAAACACTACATCATAGTAAAACTGCTCAAAACCAAAGATGGAGCTAGAGAAATTTTAATATAGATATATAGTGAAAAAAGAAAAGCCAATCAGAAAAAAGAACAATAGACTTTTAAGGTTCAACATGTTTTGAGACCAAAAGGTTCTTAATAACAAAAAGGAAAAAATAGTAATAGACAACTTCCATTCTACACAGAAAATCCTAGAAGATGTTCTATTTGCCAATGAATGTACCACGAGAGCATATATATATATATATGCTAAAGCACTCTACTATGTACTCCCAATCTGATCTGTCTTCATGTTTCTATCAAAATAGGAAAATAAGTTGTATGGCTAAGCCTCAGAGAAAGTCAACTAGTAGGAACAGCTTTCAACATGAGGCAAAAACATCAAAGATTTAGAATCAAAGGAGCCACAGTTGCTGAGTGTATGGCCCTGAGATGTTTTAAGTCAGATACAGTTTTTCAGGAAAAATTAAATATTGCATTCTTGGTAATTTATAAAGGAATTTGTTTTGTAGTGACTGAAGAAATAGCCATTGCATGACTAGGATTCTAAAGTTTAAAAGCATACTTATAATTTAAGAGGTTAAAAAAATCATTCATTCATTCATTCATTCATTCATTCATTCATTCATTCATTCATTCATTCGGTACAGAGTCTTGCTGTGCAGCTTGGACTTGTAGTGATCCTCCTGTCTCAGCCTCCCCAGCACTGGGATTACAGGCATGGGCCATCATGCTCAGTTTCAGTGGCCGGCACAGGGCCTCTGGGGTTCTGGGGATTGAAACTGGGTCCTTGCTCTTGTCAGGCAGGTGCTTAGACTGTTGAGGTATTTCCCCAGTCCTTAAGAGGTATTTCTTTCTAGTTTAAACAAAATTTTATTTATAATAACTACATTCTTTAAAAGTGACATATTTGGTAGATTACTTAGATCTCTCAGGTATGTCTTCTAGTTACAAACAATTTTTAAAAAGGTTGAAAAAATAGTAAGAAAACTATATTTCTTACCAATTCTTTATGTTTATCTTTAGTTGACTTTTCAATTATGCTTTGGAATTTTTAGGTAAGTCACCTGAGGAGAAAAAATGTTCAAAATTTCTAAAAATCACTAAAAATTCAGTTAGGGATAAATTAGCTGGTCTAGGTTTCTGCAAATTTAACTTTTTCTGTATAAAATAGTTCCAAATACATGTACATTATGAAACAATGCTGCTATCTGATCCTGAGGTATAATTACAGAAAACTGTTTTTTCTTTCCTTCCCTTTCTTTCACTAAATGGTGAACAGATAGCAAAAACATGGCAATTATACCTGCAGGGTCCAAATGAAGGGAATGGTTGGAAGGATTTCAAATTGATTTGGCTAGCTGGAGGAGACAAGGAATTTTCACCTGTTACGGAAAATAATTTTCAACAGGGACTTGACTAAATTACTTGTACTGGCTGTTTTTTGCTTTGACATACAAGCCATTTTAAACAAAATTGTATCAACTACACATAGAAAAACTAGAATCATGCACAATGTAGTAATATAGTGTTTTGTTACACAGACTTCAGAGAAGAAAAATTTTTCTTTCATTCCTGTATTTATTCACATACAAATTAATACTGACTTAAAAAGTTAAGTTATAAAGACTCAATTATATTATCCAGGTCGACATAGCATTATACTTAAATTCTTTTCTGTCTCCAAAAAGTTCATGAAAATGAGAAATACAAATGGGTACAACTAATGATAAAGAAGAAAGTAATTATGGAAAGTAGAATTCAATAAATTTCTAGAACTGATGAAACTACAAAGACTAATGAAGAAGAGAGTAAGTTGTGGTCTCATGGACAGCTGTCCTGGGCTGAAGAAACCAGAAACTCTTGACTTTGGACAATGCATAAACAACTGGAGAAAGAAGCGAGGAATGAGACAGAAAACAGCAGCCAAATTAGGTACCTGGAATGGTCAACTTCTCTTCATCCTGAAGAGAAAGTCAGGCTACACACAGATACATGTTTATTTTTAAGCACCTTGTCTTCAACACCTCTCCCATTCTGGCCTTCACACTAGAACATGAGGTGTGATGGTGCACTGTTCTCTTACAGCAGCTGACTATGTGCCTATTACTAAAGCAAAGCCTGTCAAATAGTGAGTCTCGTTTTCAGACATAGTGCTTTCAGCTAGTCTTCATTATATTTCTTGAGTATGAACCATTAGCCAAGCATTACTTCTCATCTGACACACAAGGAAACTGGGTAAACATTAAGCAAAACTAAACCTAAATTAAGTGGAAATAATTCTGGTGAAATGAGAATTTACATTCTAACTAACATCATTAAGAGACTAGACAATACTGTATCAATAAAGCAGCAAATTCAACATCAGAAAACTAGCTATAAGACACTAAACCACCGAAATGAAAATTTCATACACGAATTGGAACAAATACTAAGAAAAATTTCCTAAAAGTAACACAGCAACATAAGGAGGTGCTATATACTGAGGATATGAGAATGGGAAAGAAAGAAAAGAAAGTTGGTCTAGTAGTTGTTCTGTGTATTTTAAAATTTTGTTTTCTTGTGGTTCTGAAGATTGAACCTAAGGCCTTTTCCATGGTGGGCAAGTACTCTATTGTTGAGCAACATCCTCAGCTCAGAAGTTACAGAAAAATGTGGAAACCAGTGTGATCAGAAGAGAATTTTACAGAGCCAAAGAGAAATAGTAGTCTTTATTCTTTTATTTTTATTTTTATTTTTTTTTTGTCGGAACTGGGGTTTGAACTCAGGCCCTTGTGCTTGCCAGGGAAGCACTTACTCTACTGAGCCATCTCCCCAGTCCAAATAGTAGTCTTTAAATTGGAGGTGTCTCGACAACTTCTTCGGATAACTCACTATTGTTGTGGAATGCTGGACTGTGTTGGATTGTGTTGTTGAGTTCAGGCACCTAAATTAGTTGAATGACAATGGAGTGCCCATCTTTGACAGGTGTAGACAAAGGAAGGGGTATAGAAAGGAAGAATCATGATGTGTGTGTATGGACAGTACAGTTGGGATAGATAACCCGTGCTTCTACATAATTCTATGAGAGGCAAGATTTACACTAACGGTGGTTGGACAGGATAAAGCAACCTAGTACTATGTCAGCTTCTAGTACTATGGACAACCACTAAGAAAATAACAAGGTAGAAAGTATTAATTATTGAATCTTTGATGCAATTCAGGTATGAAAAAGATACACAAACAGCTACACTCTTAATTTACTGATAAGAGACATAAGCTATAATAATGTCTGTAAGTATAATATGTATGCACCTTCTATGATACCAAAACATTATGAAAACAGTTTGCAATGTATTAATTTATCAAATCCATCTTGTCAAGGTATCTTAAAACTGTCTCACTGATATTTGTACTTCAATAAAACAAAAATAAAAAAATTAAAAAAAAATAAATTGGAGGTGTCTACTAAGTACAGGGCAATGATAATCACACACATACATAAAAAGACCTATTTCCAGGCACACTATTGTAAAACTGAAGACTACCACAGGAAAAAAGGAAGATCTTAAGATTATTTTCAGAAAAAAAAGTCATATGCAAAGGTAACAAGAACCATATTGACAAAAGATTTCCTCAGTTTTTTGAGACTCTAAGTGATGTTCTATGAAAAAAATTGTTTTCATCAAAGATTTCTAAAATGTATGAGGGTACTTTCTGACTTTAAGGATTTAGAAGAGAACTTCTCTCTCAAGCCTTTTATTTGAGAAGATGTTCTAGCAAACTGAAGGCGTAAGTCAAGAAGATAACAAAAAGCCAAGAAATGGTAATAATGAGAAAAGAAACTCCTAGCTCATGCCCATGCTTAAGCCTAGCAAATGACTAGTCAATGGTACAAAAATATATATTGGGAATATACTGAAAAAAAGGAATAAAGACAAAGCTATCTCAAGTAACTTCAATATAAACAACTTTGCTCTGTAACAAACACGCCTATTATATGTGTGACTTTCAGCTTTATAATCAATCTGCAGACAAAGCCAACATGTAACTGCTATTGGCTGAATGTCTGTGCTCCACAAAATTTATATGCTAAAACATAATTCCCATTTTAGTGACATTAACATGCATGGCCTTTGGAAAGTGATTAGGTCAGGAGGGACTGTGCATCCTCCTGAATGGGATTAACAACCTTTTCAAAGAGATCTGATGGTACTTAGTTCTGACCCCTTCTACCACATGAGGATACAGTTTACTTTGAAGTGCTTCTTCAAGAGATAGTTAATTAACACTATGAGTAAAATGTGAAGGACAAAAAGTTAAGGAAGCTTTGAGAGTTTACATATAGATTACAGTCACTAAATAATATTTATTAAATGTTAAATACTCCTAACAACTTGACTTTTAAAACACAGAATAAAAATACTAATTTAAGCCTTTATTTATTTTTTGGTGGAATTGGGGTTTGGACTCAGGCTCTGTGCTTGCCAGGCAAGCACTTACTCTAGTAAGCCACCTCCCTGGTTCCTTAAGTCTAAGAATAGAATAATATATAATAAAAACTTGAGATTTAAAGTGACAAAGTGTTTAGCTTTAATGTTTTTCAGTTATCAAGATTTAATTCATTATAAAATACGGCAAGACTTTTAAGTTGCTGATATTGGATATAGGTGGCTTTTTTATATGCCTGTTCTACAAAGGAAATAAAATACAGTGTTTAACATCTCAAGCATACATAAGTTTTCTAAATTGATCTATCTTATCTTCCTAAAAAATGAAAACAAGCAGGTAGACAGAAAGGAAAAATAATTTAATACTTTTAAATTCCTCTTTAAATCCAAATTAAGTTAATGGATGAAAGTAATTTAAGCATGCTACTCCCTCTTGTGGTTGTTAAGATAACTGAGTGTCTGTAAAGTACCGCTTTACCCCCCTCCCCTCTCCTCTTTCAGGCATTCTAGATGCTTTACAAAGTTTAGTCTTGAGTTAACTTTGTCAGTTTCTCATGAACAACAGAGATGAACATTACTTAGTTCAATTTGAAACTGGAAAAACACACTTGGAAGTATCACGTAGTGTTAGCTTAAACAATTTTAGGCACTCTGCAGTATAAATAATGCCCAGTTCTCCAGAAGCTTTAAAACCAAAAACATGCATCAAATATGCTTATTAAAAGTATCTATGCCACTGTAAAATGTACCAGGCATTAACGGATACAAAAATTTTATGTTTACTTTAAGGGGGCAGTGGACTTTGCTATTGAAAATTATAAAAGGGATTTAGGAATGTAGCTCAGTAGTGGAGTACTTGCCTAGCTTACACAAGATCTTGGGCTCAATTCTCAGTACCAGTAAAAAATATAGGGTACTTATTTCAGTGTCTTTTAAATTTTTCTGTCATGACTTCATATTCCTAAATGCTTAAGTCATGCCAAATCACTCTACTTAAGAAAGTATGTAAGCTTCTAAAATATATGCAAAATTTTCTAGACTTAAATTTGCTGACAGCAGGTATATTTACTGTATTTATTTAGTATTTTAGGGAAGGGTCTACAGGGTGTTCAGGGTCTCACTACCAGATGGAACTCTGAGAGATCCGCCTGTTTACAGCTTCCCAAGAGCTGAGATTACAGGGCTGTGTCAACACACCCAGTCTCAATTACTCTCAGCATGCCCTGGGGGCGGGCCTTGCATGGCAGGCCCAGGGATTGAACCCCTGGCCCCTGCACCTGTTTGCAGGCACTTTAATCCACTGAGTTATTTGGTCAGCCCTCTAAGATTTTGAAGAAACAACAGAAACTGCTGTGTTTCCCCTTTAGTTATGATGATGCTTCTTCAAACTATGGTGTGGTAGCATGTGCCTGAAATCCCAGTTCTTGGGAGGCTGTAAACAATAGTGAGACCCTGAACACCCTGTAGACTCTTTCCTAAAAAAAAAAAATCTTGGAATAGGAAAAATTTTCTAAGTAAGACATACAAAAAATCAGAAGCCCTAAGGAATAGCTTGATGCACAATTTCAATTTTGAGAAAAACCTACTGTTTATGAATACTTACTGGTTATCTCTGGTGAGAATTCATCATACACCTTTTAGTTCTTTTTATATTACAAATCAAGTCTGTAGAAAAATACTTCAATGTAATTTCTATTAGAATATAACTCTCATATACTCAATATAAACTAGCTTGAGCAAAATAGGTCTCAGGTACTAATTTTAAAACTTACTACAAAGAAGTATAATTAAGACAGTATTAATACTGGCATAATGATCAATGGAAAATAAGAGCCCAGAAATAACACATATGTCACTGATGGTCAACTGATTTCCCTTTCAAGGGTGCCAAAAAATCAAATGGGCAAGTTAAGTCATTTCAATCAATGTTGGAATACCTGGGAAGTCCCATGGAAAGTGATAAAGATGGATCTTTAATTTTTGCCATTATGTAAAAATTAATTCAGAATAGATTAAAGACTAAAATATGAGAGCTGAAACTGGAATCATGGGTTAGTCTCTATGAACTTTTATCTGTAGATTGAGTTTTAGATAAAATACAAAAAGTATGAACAATAAAAGTATACAAATGGGACTTCCACAAGTTAAAACTTTTGGGCTTAAAGGAAGCCATTAAAAAAGTGAAGAAAACTCACAGGAGAAAATAATTGCAAATTACATGTAGAACTGACTTTTAGAAACCTCACACAACTCAATAAAGATAAATAATCCTATTTTAAAAACAGATAAAAGATGTAAATGGATGTTTTTCCAAAGAAAATATACAATGAATAGGCACACAAAAGGATGCTTGAGACCATTAGCAATAAGGGAAATGCAAATTAAAATCACAATGCAATATGTACATCACAGGCACTAGGAAGACAAGAATCCATGAAGTCAGGTAACAGCAAACACTGGTGAGAATGTAGAGAAATCAGACTCGATACATTGCTAGTGGGAATGCAAAATTGTGCAGGGCCCCTGGAAAAGTGTGGCAATTTCTCAGTGGTTAGTATAGGATTACTGTATGATTCAGCAATTTTACCTCTGTGTATATACTGAAGGGAAATAAATACACCCATCCATAAAAAGCTTGTACACAAATGTTATGGCAGCATTATTCATAACAGCCAAAAGACAGAAAAAACTCAAAATTTCCATCAAGTGATGAATAAATAAAATGCAGGTTATCTATATAACAGCAATATTGGCTGCAAGACAGAATTAAATACTAATATATTCTACAAGAAGAACATTTAAGTGAAAAAAGCTGGTCACAAAAGATCATAGTGTTATGACTTCATTTATATGAAGTGACTATATAAATCTATACAGACTCAAGAGGTTACCTACCATTGATGGTGGTGTTCCCTGAGGACAGGGAAAAGCTTGTATGTATATGGTGTTGGAATCATTCTACTAGGAGCTGTGGGAATGACTATGCACAGCAGGGTCTTTAGTAAAGACCATAAGATTGCAGGTTACAAATGAATGAACTATATGGTATATTACTTATACCACAATAAAACTATTAAAATGACCAAAATTAAAAATAATAAATTTGAAAGTGCTGAAATCCAAGTCATATGATTTATCAAGTATATATTAAATATTAACACAATTAAAGTACACTAAGGTATGTCAGGCATACTGTACAGTATACAGACATACAGTCTTGCCAGAAAAGTATACATTAGGAAAAGAACTTGTACAAATATTTTGCACTAAATTTATTAAGACATCATAAGATTAATACAAGTTATCTTTGGATTCTACAATTATAAGAGGTGCTCACAGCTCCAAAGTGGAAGTTCACTAACTTCCAGACATTTATTAGTATGGTGAACTAAAGTGTACTTACATTTTGTTGGCAGACTGCATATACACACTGTCCCTTGCAATCTGTGGGGAATGGGTTCCAGGATACACATGCCCTACCAAAATCCAAGGATATTCAAGTCCCTGATATAAAATGGTATAGTATTTGCATGTACCTATGAATATCCTTCTATTTACTTTAAATTGTTGCTAGATTATTTGTAATACATAATACAAACTAAATACCATGTAGCTGTTATACTTTGTTGTTAGTAAATTACAAGGGATAAGTCTACATATGTACAATACAGACAATAATCATAGGCCTAATTTTCAATTTGCAGTTGAATCTACAGATGAAGAGGTCATAGATATGAAGTCAACTGCATAATTCCATAATCCCACACACTGTGTGTTTACATATAAAGTATGATGTGTTCATACTAAACAGGTGTGCATGTGTATGTCTATATATGTAGGTATATGTGAAACTATGAATGAACATGAAGGATCAAAAATGTTAAGAGATCAGCTCTGACAGTTAAATAGTGGGAGGGCTGGGCCCGGGGTTGGACATATAACTTTTTTGTCAAACTTTCTCTTTCCCATGTTTTTTTCATAATGCTTGTTAATATACTGGTTTTATAACTTAAGAAATAACTTGTTAGTAGGTAAAGCTCCTCCAAAATGAACTGTCTTATCTTAGAAAGGAGCTTGTTTCTCACAGGTATTCAAGTAGAGAGGGACTGATACTTGATAGGGATCCTGAAGGACTATGTGCTGCTGTTCAGTAGGTAGACTGGAAAACTACTCATGTAGAAGTCTATGTGACCTTAAAATCTGTTCCAATACACGATTTACCACAATTTCAAAAAGCAGACTTAAGACTGAGAACTAATAGGTAATAGGGCTAATCTGAAAACAAAAAATCCTTAAACAGTTTAATGTGAACTTTTTTTTTGGTGATAGTCCTGCAGTTTAGGCTGGCCTTGAACTCACTCACTATGTAGCTGAGGCTGGTCTCCAATACAGTGATCCTTTTGCCTCTGCCTCCCAAGTGCTGAGATTACTGGTATACACCACCACACCTGGCTACATCAACTTTAACTACCCAGATATTTATTTAATAATGTCATTTCAATGCCAACACAGAACATTCTACAGAAGGCACTTTTCAACTTGCAGATAAAATTAAGGCACAAATTTATTTTTATTTTTTTGTGGTACCAGGGATTGAATTCAGGACCCTGTGCTTGCCAGGCAAGCGCTTATTCTACTGAGCTATCTCCCCGGCCCAAGGGACAAATTTAAATGTTTGAAATACCCCCAGTTTTTTACTTCCATTCCTATTTTAGGCTCAAAGTCAGGGTTACTAGTTAACAGTATGATGGGACCACAAATATAACTGGGGAAAAGTGGTATTAAAGTATCCATTAGAATATTTATGATTTTGGGCTGAGCATGGTGGTATATGCCTGCAATCCCAGTACTCAGGAAAATAAAAGGGCACTGTGAGTTTGAGATCAGACAGGGCTACAAAGTGAACTCAAGGCTAGCCTGAATTGCATGAAACCCTGTCTCAAAAATGCCAAAAAGGAAAGAAAAGAAAAAGAATACTTATGTAATTTAAAAAATGTTTACCGGCTGGGTCAATACTATGGATGGAGTTTTGGAGAAATAAGAGCGAATGAGAAATCATTTTTGGCAATTGTGTTAGTTTGCTAAAGATCCCTGGCTTTTGTAACAAAATATAGAAAAGTAGGCCTTCTTTTTTCTATCATGAAAATTAGTCTGAATGAGTAAAGCACTTTGTTCTTCATACCTGTAAAAGTTGCCAGCTAGTGCTATAAAATGCAAGCCATTATGAATGGAAGAAGACTCTAGAAAGTCTCAGAATATAGTAAATGATGAAGAACTTTGGTACTTTTCAGAAGTCAGTCAGGCAGCTTGAATCCTGTGAATCACTATTTGATGGGTGACAGTAATACTGATAAGCAATTTTGTTTCTATATTTGTTTTCTTTAATAGGCAAGAAGTCTTCATCGTATCTGGAAAGTTTCAACATAAATTTCTCTTCAACATTGTTTTCTATTTGACACTCATTTTTGTCTTTGATTCTTGTAATACTTTCAGGACTCTATATCCTTTTAAGGTGGGAGTGTTGGTGAGTTTTGGGCCTAGTGCTGATATAAGGAGAGTGTAATCAAAGTTTTATGAATTTTTTTTTTTTTTTTTTTTACTTTTTTTGTTCAAAGTGTGCATTAAATTTAGGCATTTTTAAGAGGCAAGGTCTTATTCTTTGTCCAGGCCTCTGCTACTCTCACAGCTGGGCCTATTTGTCTACATCATCACACCTTGCGGCCCTGTCACAACTTTAATTAGTATGTTTGTAGTATATAATGTAATGTACAGTATGGAGTTGTTATATGCACATAACACCTTCATTTTCATACCTTTTCTCCACTGCCTCTCTTTTCTATCTCTTGATCACTTTCCTTTTTGAGAAAGCTCTCTGTACTTCCTATTATCTTCTGTTTACTACTTTTTCTTCTGATCACTATAACAGAGACCATATCAAACATTTTGAATGTATTCATTTCCGAATTAACTAGTATTTTTAGATTTCAAATTGTAAACTATAAGAAAAATAATACATTTTGATTACTAACTTACAGACCTTCCTCAATTTAGAAAAAAATATTTTCCTCATGCTAGTACCTGGTTAAATTTATTTTTCTGCTCTTGAGATTGTTTCAAAATCTAACAAAGAGCAGCTTCACTGGAGGAGGCAAAGCTACTTCTTTTCTCTTACACCACTGAAATCAGAATTCTGAAAAGATCTTTGCTTAATTTAAAGATCAGTATTACTCAGATAACTCCATTTAACACTATAGAGTACTTGTAAATTATAAAGTATCACACGTGTAGAGTAAAAGCATGAACCGTTTATTTTTTTTCAGAAAAGAACAATCTTTTGATATATCTTGAAGCAGGTTAATGAAAAACTAGATTAAGAGTGTCATTTAATATGTAAACCTGGGCCAATATCAGTTGCATAAATAACAGAGAACAAGGAAGTAAAATGAGGTAGAATAGCACTTCTTCCAATGCAACATGCATGCATACAGACAATACAAGAGCCACTCAGTCATACCAATGTTATAATATTCCATACATATGTAAGTAAGTTTAAAGAAAGTGATCAAGGTTGTTGCATGAAGGATGTTGTTGAAAAAGCAATTTGAGTGGTGTTTTTCTGGGGAAATTTTTAGTTAAGCTTTAATGATTTCAAAGCAGAGTCTTCACTTAGAACTTTTTATAATACTCTGGTCCCTTTAGAAGGTATTCTCCACACCGAGTATTATTTTATTGTTGAGTCATTTTTAATTTTAGCTGTTTATTGTGATTTTTCTCCTACATTTGTTTGTTTTTGGTACTGGGGATCAGACCCAAGAATGTTCTACCACTAAGCTATACTCAAGTCCTTTCTGTTTTGTTAGGTTGTCCAGGCTGGCCTTGAACTCACTACTCTGCCTCAGTGTCCTAAGCAGTTAGGTTACAAGCATGTGTCACTATGCCTAACTTGTTTTTCTTGTTTATTGGATGATCTTTTAGCTTCATCTTTTTAAAATTGTGGCACATGTGGGCCCTATGGTAGTATGCCGTGGCTATATGAAGCTATAAGACATATTTGAAAAAAAGATTATTTTGAAAATGTGAATAGTTTAGTGGTCAAGAGTGTGGACTATATCAACTTCTTACCTAAGATTTTTCACTCTGCTACTTGTGTTTTGGCAAATTACTTAGCCTATTTGCTCTTAAATGCTTTAGTCTGAAAAAAGAAATGATAGTGTCTACTTCATAGTGGTCATGGGAAATAAACAAGTATTCAAAAGTTATTAATTCACAGCAAGTATCCATTTTTTTTTGTCTTTTTGAGACAGGGTCTCACTATGCAGTTCAGGCTGGCCTTAAGCTCACTTTGTAGCTCAGGCTGGTCTCGAACTCACAATAATCCTCCTGCCTCAGCTTCCCGAGTGCTGGGATTACAGGCATACGCCACCACACCCAGCCAAGTATCCATTATTACCTTATTAATATTATTTATTTTTCACCCTACTAGGGGAATAGAAAACATGGGGAGTTCTGGAGTAACTTTAGGTAGTGAGACAAAGATGCCTCATTGAAAAGGTAACTTCAAGGAACTAAAGCAAGAGAAAAACACAACTGGATTTCTGAAGAGAAAATTCATACAAGGAAAAAGTATAAAGGCTTTAAGGTATGGCTTCTACGATTAATGAAGAATAAAGTCAGTAGGGCTGGAATAGCATGAAGAAGATGGTGCATAAAAGAAAAAGAGCTGGTGGGCAAGAGGAAAGCACAGCATGGCTTCAAAGCTTTTATTCTGAAATATTATCTCTCATTGGCAAAGGATCTGACATGTTTTCAATAGGACCTTGATGTTGCTGAGTCAAAAGAAGATCATAAGGAGGTAAAGGTAAAAGCAGGAAGTCTACTGTAATAATTTACCTGAAACTAAATAGGCAGTGTTTTACAGAGTACAAGATGATCAACTAAACTGAATACTGTTATCTGTACATCAAGGAAAATGAGAGCTGAAAGATGTCTGCTGGATGCAGTAATGATCTTATGACAGATGACCTTAACAGAAGTTCCTGTTGACTATAGTGGGAAAAATCTGAATATAGCAGATCCAAGACATAATGAAAGGAAAGAAATTGTAGGTGGCACATTTCAGCAATATTTTTTTTTAAAATCACATCTGAGTTAAAATATGAGTAACTCTTAATATATAAGTAACTTAGTATTTTACTTGATAACTTGTCTTATCAAATTATCTTCTTAAAAACATTTGCTCTCCATTTAAGTATCAGCAACTACTCAAACAAAGGAAGCCTGTTATTTTGACAAGAGAAAAGGAAAAAAAATACCTTGGAGAAAAAAAAAATGGCATATTAAAATTCATGCCCTGCTCAAACTAAACAAAAGATAGTTCCAGTTAATTACAGATATGTGGAAAATGTGAATTTTAACACAATTTCTAGTCCAATTAAAATCAGGGAGCTCTGAAACACACAGACACATGGTATAAACATACACATATGCATGACATCTAAGAGGCTGAAAAAGACAAGAATCAGGAACAAGATTCAATTTTTCTCTGAGTTAAATTATTGTAGGATGCATATCAATTTAGACTTTGATAAACATAAGACTAACAATGTCGTATCAGAAAAAAGAAAAATTTTATTTTTTAAGTATGTGGTCAAAGAAAGCAGAATCAACTAATCTCATAAAGTACGTGTTTTTATGAGTTTTCACTTGCAGATGTTTTAAAGGAAAGCCAGCAACACCACAGATATAAGAAAAACTGAAAAATGTTATAAACTTTAAAACAAGAAAAACTAGGGTTGACTATTTTTTTAGAGCTGATAATGCTATCCAATATATAATACAACTGTAATTTAATTATATAGGAATGCTTCCAAATGTTAATTAAGATAGTGTTTTCTTGGGATAACCCTTAAAAGACAAAGTAATGCCTATTACTACTATAAAATCAAGTAAGTCCAGCATAGGAATTATCCTTCCCTTCATGCCAATATTACCTTGTGTGTAGGCAGCATCATCAGATCCCATGCTCAATTTTCGTGCTTCACTTATTCTATCCACATGTGCTAATGTAGGGTCCGTGAGGTGCTGAATATTTTCTGTTTCTACATAATGATCAGGATGATTCAGAATATTTGTAAGTTCAAAGGTAGGGGAAACAACCCCTGGTGAAACAGCAGGGGGTTTATTGGGAGAAACTGTAATTTTGAAAGTATATTTTGTATTGGGTTGAGTGACCACCACTCGAGGAGAAGTTGTAGAGTTATTGCCTATTGCTCGACTTTTTGGAGGGTGGTGATGAATAAAGGTAGGACCCATGCTCAATTGCCCAGACATATTCCTGGAGGCAGTAGATGCCCCAGAATTTGTGGATATGAAGACTGTGGGCTGATTCCGCATGCCCGGTTCATCTCCTGTGGTGGCATTAGCTGAAATATAAACCTTAGGTTGACTACGGGAGATCATCTCATCAGTATTTGGGGGGCTGGCAGCTATGTAAACAGTGGGCTGATTTCGATTCAAGGTCTGGCTGTTGACTGAAGAGGAAGTGCTGGAGGTTCGAGGTCCAGAAGAACGCAACTTTGAAGAATTGTTTCTTTGTGGGGGTTCAAGTTTGATTTCAATCTGGTTTTTTCGAGGTCCTGTTGAAATATTCTGAATGTTATATTGGCTATGAGCAGAAGGCTGTAAGCTACCAGATGAATGAATTGTTGGTGGTTGTGGAGTAGTAGGTGAACTGATGGGCATGTAGACATGAGAGGTCTGATGGCCTTGCTGACTTGGCTGTTGGGTTGAGGTATGTGGCAGAGGATTAGATGCAGGATAAGGAGTCCAGGGACCAGGCTGTGAAGGCTGATAAACTTGTTGAGGGTTCATGGGATTAAACTGAGATACCCAGCCAGAATGCTGCTGCGTCTGTCGAGTTGTACCACCAGGAGTTGTAATGTAAGGCCTAATGTAGATAGAATTTCCCTGTGGACTGTTAAGTACAGGTGGAGGTACACCATGTATGTGCAAAGATGTAGGAGTATTACGACCAGTCTGGATATTTGGGGCTAAGGTTACCATAATGGGATTAAATCTGGGAGTTTGTTGAGAAAGATTAGTTGTTCCTTTGCTGCCTAAGTGAAATCCAAGATGTGGTGCTGAATTAGAAGCACCAGATGTACTGGACATTCCAAAAACATTAAAGCCTTGAGGAACTTGAGCTGGTGCTGTTTGTGGCTCCTGTTGAAATAGCTCATTATTGGATTGACCACCTTGAAGTTGTCCATCACTAATGCTGTGCATTAGAGTCCTACTTCCATTCATTCTACTTCCTTCTCTTCCATGGTGGTAAACGTTTTCTGACTGCAAGTCTAAGTTGAGAGAAGTCATGTGATTGCGCAGACCAGAAATTCCAGAATCATCCGAAAAATTCAAGTCTCCTTCACCATAAAGATATCTTGTACTCTCCTGAGAGAGGACAGCACAGCAGGCATCCAGGTTATTATTATGCTATTAAAAAACAAAAAAACAACTTGATGTTAATAATCATAAGGAAATAAATATTTAAAGACTGTCACCACCAAAAAATGCCATATAATAACATACATTTGAACTTTTTTGAGAACTAATTTTATGCAGATAGTTGAATTAAAAATCCTCACTACTAATGGAAAAACTTTTATTAGTCAAAAAAATGAATCAAATCATTGTTTTAGGAGGTGACATTTAGTAAAATGTACCATGAAAATGCAGTAAAATAAGGACTGGCAAAATAGCTCAGCATATTAAAGTGCCTGCAAGCAGGTGCAGGAGCTGGGGGTTTGATCCCTAGCCCTGTAGTGCTGGCCCCACCCCTGGGGCGCACTGAGATGGCAATTGCGACTAAGCATGATGGCACGTGCCTGTAATCCCAGCTCTTGGGAGGCTGTAAACAGGCAGATCACTATGAGTCCTATCTAGTAGTGAGACCCTGAACACTCTGTAGACCCTTACCTAAAATATACAAAAAAAGAAAATGCAATAAAATATAATCTAATTAAAATACAATTTCAATACTGAATAAAATAATCATTCCACTTATATGTATACTGTATAATTAAATATTTTAAAAAAAGTGATACAATTTAAAGTTTTTAAAATTACTTGCAAGAAAACGATGCATGTGTATTAAGTGATATATGTACTTTTTAAAAGTAATGACCCTTTAAATGAATTCACTTTTAATATATAAACAAAATGTGCAAAAATTCATATCAAAGTAATCCCAATTCATGTTTCCTTTTAACTTGTGTAATGTAAAATATTTATAGCAGTATCTCAGCTCAAAAACACGTTAGACAAAGCAGTAGGCAAACTTGTTTCTGTTTACAAACTACACTGGGTGGCAAATAGGACTGTAGCCATCTTTTCCCAAATCATGGAACAAATTATGTTTGCTAATCAAGGCACTGGTCTATCTATATATGAATTATAAGTACAAGGTAGCCTGTAGGAGCTGAGTTCATATCTCTACCTTTACAGCGTGCTATACAAAAATTTTTCAGAGAAAACTTTCTAAACAAAACCTCAACTGCATAAGAAATAACAGCACAAAACAAATGGAACAATATCACACTAAAAAGCTTCTATACAGCAAAAGAATCATTCAGTAGAGTGAAGAGATAGCCTACAGAATGGAAAAAAAATTGCCAGCTACTACTTGGATAAAGGACTAGTATCTAGAATATATAAAGAATTTAAAAATAATAAACCATCTAAAATTAGAGATATAGTCAAGAACTGAGAATAGGAAATTAACAGATACCTCACAGAGGAAGAGATACAAATGGTTAACAAATACATGCAAAAAATGCTAAACATATTCTGGCAGTTAGAGAAATGCAAACTGAAGCAATGCTAAGACTCCATCTGACTGCAGAAAAATGGTAATTATTAAGACATCAAACAATAACAAATGCTGGGAGGTTACAGTAAAAAAGTAAGCCTCCTTCATTGTCAATGAGAATGTAAACTAGTATAACTATTATAGAAATCAGGATAGAGATTTTTTTAAAGAACTGAAATCAGAAATTGAAGAAAAAAAATTTCACATGACCCAGCAATCCTCAAGTTAGATATCCTCTCAGAGTTTAAGATCTTATATTATGATAATTCATGCATACCAATGTTTATAGCAGCACAAGTGATAATTGCTAAATCTTTTTTTTTTTTTTTTAGCTTTGGGGATTGAACTCAGGACCCTGTGCTTGCTAGGCAAGCACTTAATTCTACTGAGCTATTTCCCTGGGATCCTGATAATTCCTAAATCTTGGAAACAACCTGTATATTCATCAACAGATGATTTGAAAAAAAAAAAAAACAAAAACAACAACAACCCCAAAACAGATGATTTGATAAAGCAAAAATGGTATCTATAGATAATGGAATAGTACTCTGCTATAAAGAATCACAGATTTGAGACATTTGTAGGAAAATGGATGCATCTGGAAAATGTTGAGTGAAATAAATCAGACACATGAGCTTACATATTGGATGGCAATTCTCAATTGAGTTAGGCAAAGTACAAACAATAAGAATAATAAAGATGGATAGATGGAAACAAGGAGATGATTCTCTTGCAATGGGGAAGCAGTCCATGGGAAAACATGTGAGGGGTGAGAAGGGTAAAGGAAAAGAAATAGAATAAAAATGTGCCATACACAGAAATCTAATAACTTCAATTAATATAAATATTATATACTATAAGATGAGCTGAGATTACTAATAGCAACAAAAATGAAAAGTGGGGTGGGGAACTGGAGGAGGAAGGGGATTAAAAAAGTAGTGTGTACATGTAATCACTCCCTAAGATGACTGTAAACTGCATGAACTATAAATATATACTAATAAAATAAAACAATATTAAAATAAAAAGTATTCACCCAGTTCCACGATCTGAGAACTGAGGCTGACATCGGGCAGCTGAGGGGTCCTGGTAAAGGCGCTAGAAACTCCATCCCATGGATCATCAGTGTAGAGGTGCCAGGTCCCACCATCTGAGAACTGAGGCAGATGCTGGGCAGTTTCAGCATCCTGGTGAACCTGGCCTATGCCCACCACCTGCGCATAAGCTTTGCTGAGTCCTACCCTGTCCTCATATCCCCAACTGTAGCAGGAACCTTAATGACCTGTGCCCTACTGCTCTCCCACTAACTGCTGAGGTTGGGTGCTCACTGGGAGCTTCAAAAATGCCAAAATGCAGGAGCAAAAGGCAATCTCAGTTCTACAGTCCACGCAGAACAAGACCAGGAGTCAAAGACACAGAACATAAAAATCACACACTTGAAATTACTGAAATATAGCACCTGAAGAGTCCATCAGGCTACCGAAGAAACAGATTCAAACAGATATCCATGATATTAAGAATTCCTCCTTGAATGAAACTGAAGATAGATTTTTATGAAGACAGTGGTGCAGCTAATTAACGCAGTTTTAATTACTCTTAAAACTAACAAAGAGGGCTCGGGGAGATAGCTAAGTAGAATAAGCTCTTGCCTAGCAAGTGCAGGGTCCTGAGTTCAATCCTTGGTACTAAAACAAAACAAAACAAACAACAACCAGGAAATAACAATTTAGCAGCTACAAGATGACACAAAGAAAAACAATGTAAAACCAACAGGTGTCAATAAAACAGCAGGAGTCAGAGCAAATGTTATAAAAAGATTATTTGCATAAATAGTAGCAGATTTCCCAAGCATGAGAAAACAGTTGACATACATAAAAGTGAAGCATACAGAACTTCAAAGAACCATAATCAAAATAAATCTACACCTAGATACATAATAATCAAGATCCCAGATATTCAGCAAAAGAATAGACTGTTAAAAGCTGTTAGAACAAAAATCACCTACAATGGAAAGTTCATCAGAATTATGGCAGATTTCTCAACACAAACCATCAAATCAAGAAGAACTTGGAGTGAAGTATTTCAGGTCCTGAAAGAAAATAACTTTCAACCCAGACTGATATATCCTGCCAAACTATCTATCAAATTCAATGGTGAGAGAAGATTCTTCCATAACATAGAAAACTAAAGAAATTCATGACAACCAAACCAATCCTACAAAGAGTACTGATAGATACTCTAGAAAGACAGAGACGACCACAACTTAATGAATAACAACAGAAATGAACCACCAGGAAGGGGAAGTCATTAAAAAGGGTAAAAGTACATAACCTATAGCAAGAAAATAACATGGTAAAGGTAAGCCAATATATATATATACATTAGTTATAACCATTAATTGTAAATGGCCTCAATTTACCAATAAAAAGAGACTGGTAGAGTGGATTAAGAAACAAAATGTAACAATATGCGATGTACATTTAGCTCAGAAGGATTTTCACAGACTGAAACAAAGGATGGAAAACAACAGTTCATGCAACAGGAACTTAAAAAAAAAGAGTAACTATTCTGGCTGCTGATATCAATTTCAAAACAAGAAGATTTAAAAGAGATAAAGTTACTACATATTTGTTAGGAGATAACTGCAAGAGGAACAGATAACAATCATACATATATATGCAATATCCAATGTAGGAACGCCCAACTCGTGACAATCGTTTTAACAGACATGAAAAATCTAATGAGCTGCCTGTAATCCCAGCTCTTAGTAGGCTGAAAACAGGAGGATTACTATGAGTCTGATCTGTGCAGTGAGACCCTGTACACCCTATACTAAATACATAAAAAGAAAAATCTAATAAGCAATAATGCAGTTGTAATGCAACTGTCACAAACAGATCAAGTAGGCAAAAAATCAGCAAAGAAATAACAGAACTAAACCAAACTTGTGAAAAAATGGACTTGTAGACCTTCAGAAAGTATTTCATCCAGCAACAACAGAATACATATTCTTCTCAGCTGCACATGGGATATTCTCCAAAACGGACCTAGCATATGGAGTACACTTAACTAAATGCAAAGGAAGTGGAATTATCTCATGTATACTAACTATGTGACCACAATGCAATTAAATTAGAAATTCAAAAAAAGAAACCCCCAAAACACCATAAACACATGGAAATTAAATAACAACCCCCTGAACAACCAGTGGGTCTCAGATAACATTAAAGAAGAAATAAAACAGCATTTACCACTGAATGAAAATGCAGATACAACTTACTGGAAGGTGTGGGATACAATGTGAGCTGTCTTAATAAAGAAATTTATAGTAGTAAATTTGCACATTAGGAAAACAGAACAAGCCCAAATAAATGATCTTATGCTGCATTTCAAACTCCTAGAAAAGAGCAAGTCAAGTCCAAAGCTCAAAGAAGGCAGGAAATTATAAAGATGAGAAGCCCCCCAAATTTTTTTTCTTTTTGCAATACTGGGGATCAAACTTGAGATCTTGTGTTTGTGAGGCAGGTGCTTATGCCACTGATCTATCTCCCAGGCCAATTAGAGATATCAATGCTGAGATTCCATTTCACCCCAGAAAGAATGGCTATCATCAAGAAGTCAACCAATAACAAATGCTGGAGGGGCTGTGGGGAAAAAAGGAACCTTTCTTCACTGTTGGTGGGAATGTAGACTGGTACAACCACTATAGAAATCATTGTGGAGATTTATCAAAAAGCTAGGATTGAAGGTCCCATTCAACCCAGCTATTCCCTTCTTGGGTACTTTTCTAGAAGAACTGAAAATATCATACCACAGTGATTTATGTGCACCCATGGTTATAGCAGCAGAAGTTATCATAGCTAAATCTTGGAAGCAACCCAAATGCCCATCAAGTGAGGAATTGATAAAGATATGGTATTTTCACACAATGGAGTTCTATTCAGGTATAAGGATATGAGTCTTTTATTGGTAAATGGATGCAACTAGAGACCAGACCATATCCTTAAGTGAAATAAATCAGACTCGCATGTGCAAACATCATACTGTCTTAGTGTAACAATCTGAAAGACTAAATAAAATTTGAAGGGTAAAATAGATAATGTGAAAAGAGAATGAACCTGGTCAAATGGAAGGAATTATTGAGATGAGAAGGACAGGAGTGGAAGTGGGGGAAAGATATATCTAGGTATGTATGTAAGAAGCAAGATAGTATGGGTAATTGTATTGCAGATTTCTGCTGGTCTACAGAAAGGAACATTTAATGCTTTTTTGTTGTTTTCTTGTCTTTATCATTTTTTAAATTTCTGCCTTAATTTCTTCCAACTTTTTTTTTCAATTTTGCATGCATATATCTTGTAATCTAAACAACTAATCTGTAGACAACAATATGCAATACAACAAACACAGTTGAATTCGTATTATTTTGTTTGGTGAAGTTCTGTATCATTTCTAAATTTTTTCTTTTATATTATTATTGTGTGTTGTCTTTGAAAAAAACAAAACCAAACCCAGATTTTTAAAGAATGCTCCAAAGAAATGGACTAACCATTAGTCAGAAATCATCCACAAAAATATTAATGGAACAGTTATCACATGCACAGCATATTAAGACTAACTTTTCCTTTAGAAGGGCCCACAACTCAATTTGGAGACAAATCATGAATTTTGAAAAAACATTATTACAAGATGGTGTGCCAACTGACATGTGGTACTGAAGTTTGACATAGTAATACTGTAGGCTACTGTAAGCAAGTTACTGGGGGAGGTATGGCCTGAGAGTATCATACTGTGAGTGTCTCAAATCTGAGGGAGAAAGAACTCTTGAAGGGTACAGAATGAATAAAGGACATAAATATAAGGTAGACAGAAGCATGCTCTAAACAGAGTGACTAGAACAGATATTACTGGAGTTAAAAGTTTAATATCAGAAGTTTTGTGAAAGAAATTATTGCAAATGCAGGCTGGGATTTAATAATGAAGGAGTTTTGAAAAATGAGTCATACTAGAGTTTGATTTTACTATAAACAATGGGAAGAGCTACTGAAGATAGATGAATACAAAAGTAGATACACAAAGAGAGAAGATAATTTTTTTCACACTTAGGATGAAAGGAAATGACAATCTTTTTGATAGAACAATAGAATACATGAACATAATACAATCTGAACATAAGTGAGAAAAACATTCAAAGAGAACAGGAAGACTAGGAACCTGAGAGAAATATTTTAAATATTTAAAAATAAACAAATGTGAAAATGTTGACAAATAGTCTAATATAATATAATAATATAATAATATAATAGTCTAATATAAGAAAAAATCATGTAAGAAAGCACAGGGCAACAAAGGCATGCTGAAGTTTTGTTAAGAAATGATACAATGAAGTTGGCCAAATAGCTCAGTGGATTAAAGTGCCTGTAAGCACAAGGGCCAGGGAATCTATCCCCAGGCCTGGCCCCTCCTCCAGGACACCCAGAGATGGCAATTGAGACTGGGCATGACTGCATCTCTAATCCCAGCTCTTGGGAGGTTGTAAACAGGAGAACTACTACAAGTCCAATCTAGTAGTGAGACTCTGAACACCCTGTATACCCTTCCCTAAAATACAGAAAAAAAAGTTCACACTGAATAGGTAATATGAAAGAAAAAGTTAGTGAAAAATAGTTAACTTTGTTTCCTTCCAGAACCAACAATTTTTATCTTTCATGGTATAAAAATCATTTTATTCTATTCATAACTCTGAATTGATATCTACTAGTTTAAATAAAGCTTACATTTTTCATAGCTCTCTTACTTTCTGCTATGACAAAATATATAAACTCATCTTGTAAATGTCCAGTTCTCAAATGTGCCATTTCCCAAAGAAACCTTGATTACTTTTAAATACTAAGTTGCACAGAATATTCAATGAATAGTACTTAATTATTTTAAGAAACAAATCAGAATTTCTATAGGTTTCTCATACAAAAATTTTAAAATAGTGAAAAATTCAGTTTAAAATGAAAGGGTCAACCTTGTAAAATTTTCACACTATTTTATGTTATGAGTTAACTGTAAAATATAAAAACAAATTTAAAACCACAAACTTTAAAGTTACAAATCACACTATAGGATGAAGAGGTACAGTAGTTTCAAAAAAGGTCTATGCAATAAATAAAATCAAGAAGAGAACAGGAGAGATTCTTCTCTAAGAATCAGGACATAAATTAAGAATACTTATATAGGAAGTAACAGGGCACGACACTTTTCTTAAAAGGTTGTGAACCCCCCACCAAAAAAAGGGCTGGCCAAACAGCTCAGAGGATTAAAGCACCTGCAAGCAGATGCAAGGGCCTGGAGTTTGATCCCTTGGCCTGCTGTGCCAGTCCCACCCCTGGGGCATGCTGAAACTGCAATTGAGACTGGGCATGGTGGCGTGTACCTGTAATCCCAACTCTTGGGAGGCTGTAAATAGGCGGATCACTATGAGTCCAATTTAGTAGTGAGACCCTGAACACCCTTTAGACCCTTCCCTAAGATGCAAAAAAAAAAAAAAAAAAAAAGCCTTGAACCAGTACACTATATGGATATGGAGGACCTCTCAAGAGAACACCCACCTGAGAAAGGGCAAACAGTTCCCAAAAGAGATGCTATCACCAAATAAGAAATGCTTATATTACATTTAATGGTGATTTAATTTGCCTTTACAGTTTAAAAATATTTTCTTAAATTTAGGAGATTCACACTCCTGCTGTACCCAAAGAAACCATTTTTCTTCTTTCTTGTCCTATTTTTTTTTGTTTTATCAGCTAAAAACAAAATTGCCTAGATGCTAAAAATGACTATCAACTCACCTTTAAAAAGCAAGATCTGGGGGTCAGGGAGATGGCTCAGTAGAATAAGCACTTCCCTGGCAAGCGCAAGGGTCTGAGTTCAATCCCCGGTTCCGCAAAAAAAAAAAAAAAGCACAGTCTGTTCCACAAGCAAACAGGTTTCACTTCAGTCTGAACTAGTTACTGGGAAGTATGACAAATAGAAAAGTTTCTTTTTGTGAAACTATGGGGTGCCCAGAGGAAATCCAAAATAACCTATTTCTAATTTTTGGTAAAACTGAAAAACATGCTTAATTATTATATTTTTAAATATGAGATTGCCAAAAATCAAATTAATAAAAAAATCTTAATTGTTTCTCCCTATCTAGCCTTTCCCCTCTTATCTTCTATTCTTTTACGGGTGACTATCTTTTATGAATTGTGTTTTTAATCCCTCCAGTGGTTAGACTACCAGAAGTGTGAGTATATGAATGTGTGTGTCTGTGTGTGTCTGTGTGTGTTTATTTCTCCTGCCCTTATTGATATACAGGGACATCTTATCTTCTTAATGTATTCCATATAAGTACATTACGGCTTTCTCCCCCTGCAAATAGTTTAAATAATTTTATAAAGGTTCTATTTTAAAAACCTCTATCACTGACCTATAGAAGTGTTCTGCAGCCAGGTGTGATGGTATATGCCTATAATCCCAGCACTTGGGAACCTGAGGTAGGAGGATCACTGTGAGTTCAAAGTTATCCTAAGCTGGGTGAGTTCAAGGCCAGCCTGGACTACACAGATGATGTTTAAACACACACATACACACACACTGCAACCAAATAAAGTATTCTTCATGGTTATTTCAAAATCAAGTCTACCAAATTTGGTTGAGGAATGTATAGTATGTTTACTACTAGTCTTTCATGATTCACTGAACACTTTCAATATAGTTTTATTTTACAAATCCTGTTTTATTTAAAAAGTTAGGGAAAAAGAATTGGAACTTATGGGGAGACTATCTTTTCTTTATCTGTTCTTTCTGTTTACCTTCTTTAACTTTTGGCTACATTCTTACTACTTTTTTTCCTTTCATATTCTATACTGACAAACGTGAAATACTGTTGTTCACCAAATATTATGGGCCTTGTACAATGATTACTCCTTTTAGTACTGGTATGTTAACATTTACTGAGTACTCATTATGAATCAATTACCCTATAATTGCTTTACCTATACTATCATATTTAATTCTCTATGATATTTTTTATTTCCTTTGCACTTGAGGAAAGGAAAATCAGAAGATGAAGAGTCAGAGAGATTACCTGAATTACAGCCAGTGTCAAAATGTGATCAAGTCTATTTACCAGCAAAACTTGTTTTCCTAATCACTATATTATAGAAAGGTCAGAAAAATTGAGAAAATGCCGTGCAGCTTAAGATAAGAAAGAACTGAATGAGACTTCAGGCTGTAGATGCAGTCAGGATTTCAGATCACAGACTAGTACAGACTAGTCAAGATACATGAAATACATTCTAGAGGGGATGTGAATAATCAGGAAATTTTATGTGTATAAATATGACAAAAAAGACACAGAAGATGATGGATTGATTAGAAAGACTGAAAGTGGATTATGATAAAGGCAGGTAGATCAATTAGAAGTACAAATAAAAGATAAGGTTGTGAACAAAATGTATGTTATCATTTCATATCAAGTACAGATTTGATAAAAATTTCCTAACTTTAAAGTTTTTTTTTTTTTGGGTGGAACCACCAGGGATTGAACTCAAGCCCACACTTGCCAGGAAAATGCTTATTCCCATCTCCCTGGCCCCAGCCTAACTTTAAAGTTTAAAAGTTATCTGTCAAGTTTAAATAAATCCAAACCTAAAATACTTTTACAGTTTAATCAACTATAAAATTAACTACAAATATTCAAAATTATGGACGTCTACGTTGTATATACTAAGGATAATACAAAAATATATTAGTTATTTAGAAAATTTACATATTAAAAATTAAAAAAAACCCCTTTTTTCCATTGACTCAAGTTCCTTCACTTTACATATTATAGAGATAACAGAGAGCCTTCCAAAAATGTGCATGTAGTACCCAAAATATTATATCTATTTTTTCTGACTCTTTTAACAATTTTTTTTCATTTTTATACATAGACCTGGAATTTTTATAGAAATTCTGATAAAACAACAGTGGGAAAAGTAAAGCATGCTAATAGCTAGTAAGTATGAGATCATGTATTAATGCTTTATATTTAGAATTCATTTAATCTTTTTATCTACTTTATATGACAGATTATCCACATAGTACACGCAAAACAGAGCTGAATGTTGACAAAGGTCACATGAATGACAGCAAAGCTGATTTCTTTTTATCACAGCATACTAACACCAACGTAACTTAAAAATGTTTTCTTACTATGTTTAAGCCATCAGATTTGTATAATGAATTAAAAAAAAACCCAACACTGACCTGTAACATGCACCTGGATACAACAACTTCAGGTACTTCAGGGAATTTCTGTCGCAGGTCATGTAAAACCTGAAAATCAATTTGGTGGCTTCCTTGGGCCATTCGTATATTGCCTAATCAGGACTATCTGTACAGTAGGCAATTCTAGGCCTTAGTGGAATTAGTACTCATCTCTTCTGTCCCAGCATTTTCTGTGAAAGAAAAAAATTTTTAATTAAAATTGATATTGTGGATATAAAAATTTAGTACAAAAAGGCATATGGCTTATTAGCATCTAATAACACAACTATGAAAATACTACTTAGACCTATTATGCTTTCTATATAGTTAATACTATATTTTCAGGATAATGCCTGAGGGCAAAATTTCAACAATGTCTAATTCCTCTTCTCCCCTCTCCCACAGCACACATGCATGTATATGCGTGTATGTCTTAATTCCTTTGTATGTGCTTGCTGTACAGACTGTGCCAAAAAGGAAGAAAGAGAGAAAGAAAAAAAGAAAGAAAAGACTGTGCCAAAAGGGCATTCAAATAAGAAAGAAATTACTGTCATGGTTGTCCTTTATCATTCTTTTAAAAGAATGATTTTTTTCTTAATAACTAGAGAGCACAGCTTGAGGTGAGAAATTTTTACTAAAATAGAATGATTTTTGTCTTAATAACTAGAGAGCATAGCCTGAGGTAAGAAATTTTTACTAAGTTTCTATAAAAACATTGCATACTCTGTCTACAGCTCAATTACTGATAATCTAATATTTGATATTCTGCTTTATTTTTTAGGTATCTTTAAATGTATAATCAATCTTCAGGGGCTTCATTGCATTTTATTCTTGCTTTGTCTATTAAATTAGTACTTCAAAAATACTAGGGCCTCAACCATAATGATTGTCATTTAATTGGTTGTGTAGCAGACTGGGTATATGAATTTTCTAAAGTTCCCTCGGCAATTAATGTACGGCCAAAATCAAGAACTACTCCTAAGGGGCCAGGGAGATGGCTCAGTAAAATAAGTGCTTCCCTGGCAAGTGCAAGGGGTCTAAATTCAATCCCTGCCCCCCAAACAACAACAACAACAACAACAACAACAACAAACAAAACTACTCCTAGGTCACTATAAAAAAATAAATAAAACAAAACAACTGTTAGCCCACTGTGGTGGGGCATGTCTGTAATCCCATTACTTAGCATGTGGATGCAGGAAGACCTCTATGAGTTTTGCTTGAGCTCCACAGTGAAGTCAAGGCCAGCCTGAATTTCATATTGAGGCCCTGTCTCAACCTTTTCTCCCAAAAAAGAACTACCCACTAAGCTTTATTCCTAATCTTTCTAATGTAAACATGTTTATTCTTGAAAATCTCTTGGGACATAAAAGGATGTAAATATTAGAATGAAACAAAAATCATACTATTTGAGGAAAATACAATTTAGAATAAGTTTAAAGACAACCTCTTTGAAACCAATTTCTTATTTATAGTATTTCTTTTTAACTGCAAAACCAATAGAAAAATTTTAACATTAAAAAATACAAGTCTGTAAATCTAGGACTTTTGTTCATTATTATGTACCTAATACTTTACAGTCTTTAGCATAATAGATGAGAGCATTTTTAAAGTACACTTGCTTAAGACAGAATTCCCAAGTCTCCAAGAGAATAAAGTCACTAGATATTTTATCATTCAAATGAATTTTACTCAATTACTTTGCTGATGTAACTTCCATTTAGTTTCCTCTTACAGGTAACAATTACTGCCAAACCAAGCTATCTGTAGTACAGATTTCCTAGAAGTATTACTATGTCTGTCTGTCTCTTAGTATTCAAATGTAATGCAGGAGACCAGAGAAATACTGGAACTTAGTAAGTACCATTTAAAAGTAATTAAGAGTGTGATAAATATACTACAGAAATGCTCATCTTCAGAAAGCTTCCCAAGATTCCTCTCCAGCTACCAGACTATTTTTCTCTGTACTTTTCCCCTTTGGGAAAACAACTACTCATTATTTAAACAGCTTCTTCTTTTGGCTTATGAGATATATACTCTTGTTTTTTTCTTCTCCCACTGGCAGCATCTTCTCAGTTTTCTTTGCCACAGCCTTTCTCTTCTTTACATCTAATTATTGTCAAGCAAATGGTCTTCATATATAGTTTCTTTCCAACTTCATCTACATTTCTCTTTAGGGAAATTTCATTTAAATATACCCTTCAAATCATGTTATACACTAAGACTTGACAAAATTATTGTCTACAAACCCAATTTTTTCCTTGAACTCCAGAATAATATATCCAACTGGTTATTTGACATTTCTTCTGGCTATCTCAAATGCATTTCAAAACTTACCATGTCTAAAATTGAATGTTTAATTCCCCTATATCCTAGCTAACCCCTTCCCAGTTTTTCTACTTCATCCCTCATCCAGTGGGTCTTTCTTCCATCCCATATTTCTCATCAAGTCTGTTATCTATAAGAAGTACTCTGAATGTGATCACTTTTCCCCAACCATTAAACTGTTTTGGTCTGAGCCACCATAATTCACTTAGAATACTTTTAACTTTTTTAGAAAAGGGTAATAAAAAAAAAAGACAAGAACAAAAATTTAGGATTTCTTGAAAGCATGCGGTAATATTCAATCATATGTCCAATCTTGCACAGCTATATGTGTTAATCTGAGAAACAAATTTGACAATAAAAACATAATGTATCAATCATTGTTCATCAGCTATTCTTGTTTTGAAAATCTGTAACATATCTATTGTTGTATGTTACCTTGTTTCTATTTTCTTTGTATTTTAGGGAAGGGACTACAGGGTGTTCAGGGTCTCACAACTAAAGGACTGATAGTGATCTGCCTATTTACAGCCTCCTAAGAGCTGGGATTACAGACATGTGCTACCACACCCAGTTTCTGCCTTACCCTAGGCCCCTAGGCCCCTGAACCTGCTTGCAGGTACTTTAATCTGCTGAGCTATTTGGCCAGCCCTCTTGCTTTTGTTTTTGCTCTTAAAAAAAAAAAAAAAAAATACCAATCACAGGCAACTTTGTGAATTTTTGTGCCAAAAATTGGATTTCACAAGGTCTTTTGCTAACTACCACACTTCTATTTTATTCTTATCATTCTCTTTGTTCCTTGTTTCTGTATGACTTCTGGAAATATCTCAAGCGAATCAAATTCCTTCCTTTGGGTTTTCTGACTTATTGCTCCTACTGCTTCGAACATTTTTCCTTGAGATACTTGCATGTTTGTTCAGAAATTCTCTTATTTCATTAAGGTCTCTGATCATATGATACTTTCTCAGAAATTGCTTCCCTGGCCAACTTTTCCATCTAAAAGGCTGCTACATTTCTGTCCCTCTCCCACCATCACGTCCTTACACTGATTTCCTATATTGGGGATTGAATCCAGGGCCTTTGATGAGCTACACACCTCTTTGCCTCTCCTATCTTTTAAGAGTCTTGTTAGGCTTGAACTTCCAGTCTTCCTGCTTCAGCTACCTGAATAACTGCAATTAAAAGTGTATATTACTGTCACCCAGATACCACTGTTCATTAGGTAGACTTTTTACATTGGCTGAACAGCTCCTGTAGACTAATTCTTCATGAATAACAATTACATATACTAGATAACATATAAAAAGCAATGAATGGAAGGCAGAAGGCAGAAAAGAAATGGTGGTGAGGACAATATTTGGAAGGAGGGAACATCAAGGATGATCTTCCATTTTTACATAACTTTTAGTTAGGAAGCAGGCCCAATTGGTTTGGGTAGTTGAAACCCAGAAGAAAATAGTCTTTATTTTTATTTATTTATTTATTTAGTCTTTTTGAGACAGGGTCTTATTATGCAGTTCAGGCTGGCCTTAAGCTTACTTTGCAGCTCAGGCTGGTCTCGAACTCACAATAATCCTCCTGCCTCAGCTTCCCAAGTGCTGGGATTACAGGCATGCGCCACCATGCCTGGCTGAAAATAGTCTTTATTTGCTTGCTGAACCAAAAGACAGGCTCTGGCATGACCAAAAAGGTTGAAAGGTGAAACCATTGAGAGGAAGCCCCAAGTCCTTTGCATATGAATACCCATGTTTATCGCAGCACAATTCAGAAAAGCTAAATATTAGAGGCATTCTATATGTCCAACAGATAAGTGGGGAAAGAAGGGAAAAGGGAGAGAAAAGGGGTAATAAAAAGGCTTAGGATGTCTTAAGCATATGTGTCAACTCCACTAAGGAATATAAACATTATGTACTGCAAATGTACTATAAAACAAAAGAAATACCTTAAAAGAGGTAAAAGAAAAATAATTCTAAAGCAGTTATTTTAATTATGCTCATGGATGAAGGGGCAAATATGTATGGACTTCTCAGCAAGGAAACAAACTTTCTGAAGAATCAAATGAAAATTCAAGAACTGAAAACTGAAATATCTGAAATGAATTAAATAAAATACCTGAATTCACTGGGGGAACTTAAACACAGACTGGAAATAACAGAAAAGTCAGTGAATTGGAAGACAAAGCAATCTGAAAGCTGGAAAAAAATAGGATTGGGGGAAAAATATAAAAAAAAAAAGATCTGTAATTAGAGATTAGAAGGACAGAGGACAGGGAATAAGATAGGAAAAACATTCTAAGTAGAAACGGTTACAAATTTCCCCAAGTAAAAAATAAATGTTTAAGATCAACAAATCTCAAATAAGCAAACAAGCCAAAAAAATCCCACATACCAAAAACAAAAACTAATAAGCTACAAAGAAACAACCATCCAGAGGCACATTATAATCAAAATGCTAAAAAACAAAGCAAAACAAAATCTTAAACACAGTCCAAAAATCACATCTAACATACATGAAAAGAACACTGAGTAAATAACGATTTTTCATCAGAAACCAATAGAAACCAGTACACTGTACAATGTCACAATTTTAGTGTCAAAAGGAGAAACACTACTCAACTCATATGCTGCATCTAACAATAGTAAACTTCAAGGATGAATGCTAGATAACTTTTAAAATAGATTTTGTGGAGAAGTCAATGATGTATAAGGACAACCCAAATATATTACTGTAACAAACTGGTACTTGCTTAATTTCCAAGTGAAACCAAGAAGTACCTTAACAGCATATTTGAAAATTATTTCTCATAGTAAACAAAAACATACTTTCTGTGGCTAAAATATAAAAATGATTGTTTTTCTGAGCAAAGAACAACAAAATCATACTTAGAAAATGTTTCCAGCATTAGGAGCAGTTTTGGTACCTAAATTTCCATCTACTATAAACACCTAGAGTTGATTGCTCTTGACCATTCTCCCTCCCCTTTCCTTATCTACAAGCCAGACAGTAGCTTGTAGATAAGATTTCACCAAATAGTTACAATGATATCTTGGTTTACATACATCTTGTGCAAATTTTGGTTTGCTAACAGAAGCATCAGGAAAAAAGTGTTTTTGTTTGTGAACTTTATATCAGATAATGAACACAACGATGGCCAATTCTTTCTAAGAATTGTGGAACAAATTAAATTTGTGAATGGAGGTACCGCTGTATTGTGCTAAGCTGTTCCAAAGTCTAGGCAAATTACAGTTTTGCCATTACTTTAAAATGCTATCACTTCTGATGCAAAAACCTGATACACTCTAATAAAATACCTAGATATTACTAGCAGTTAAGAGAATTGGTGCATGATTTTTAAATACAGTAAAATCCTGGTTTGACAGAATTTGCTCTGCTTTTAATCCAAAGCACTTGTATATCAAAGCAAAGAAAAAGAAATTAGTTGTGATCATGTGACATCTGGCACCACTTTTTAGTACTTGAACTGTAAGACAATGATTTTTTATCAAATTAAAATTCTCAGAAATATTTTTCTTGTACAACACTCACAGACCATGTTACCTGCAATCCAATATTTGACTGTGTTGACAAACGAAATACAGCAGTTATATAGCTGGCTTTACTATGAAAGTACTTTAAGCATACTTACATTAATATGGGAACACTTATACTAGTATTTAGATGTACTAAAAAATTCAGAATCTCATCATAACAATAAAAACTAAAAAAAAAAAAAAAAAAGCTAAATTTATTTCAATGCACAACAGCACCAGAAATGTAAAAACTCCGTGGTGACCTAAACAATGATGGGATTAAAAGCCAATAAAACATGAGCAAATAATCAAAATGCTGTGTTTTATGGAGTAACAAGGAAAAGCTGGCCAGGAGAGGGGCAGTAGTTACTAGAACTGGAGGCACTGAAATAAGGATTTTAATGGTATGTGGAAGAGACAGACTATAGGTTCTCCTTGGGGAGGTGACTGGTATGAAGGTGGAGTCTTCAAATGGAAGTAGTGTTTTTAAAAGGTGTTCTCTAGACTGACTTCTTGATCTTGGAATTCCTAGCCATCACAATTGTGAGAAACAAACCTGTTATATAAAAGCTACCCAGTTTATAGTTCTTTGTTAGCACAGCCTCAATAGAATAAAGTTTCACTTTATTTCTACAACTTCATCTTAACTATCACTTAACTCAATGATCCCAATGTATGTATATATATATATATATAAATTGAGTCTTAATTTCAGTCAACTCTCATTTTTAGTCACAATGTATTTTTTAGGAAGGCTATTACAAATTTTCTATAAATACCTGTTAATGACATTTATTATTATTTGTTAGAAATGAAATTTGGTATATTTTTTTCTCTTGTACTGTGAATCAAACAGTGTTTGCCAGGCAGGCACTGTATTACTGAGCTGTATCACCGGCCTGAACATTTGGTATTCTTTAAAACAGTGGGAAATAATATTAAGTACACAGGATAAGAAATTCAGTAATTCTAATTTAAAGAAACATATGCAGTTTCAATGTATCACTCATTTTGTCATTTACATTTCTCTACACTCATTACAAGGGATGTTATTGAGTTACATGGAAAGCCAAGTTTTTGTGTTAATGTTTGAGAAATGCTACTCCAACTTGAGCAAGTTTCTTTACTCCTTGACTTTACTATGTACTGTGACTACTGGATGGTAGTGGCAGATGTAGAATTTTTCAAACTTAATTGGGTAGTATTCCATTTATCTGTAAACATCTCGAAGTAGAAAACAGGGGGAAATGCTGTCATCTAAAGAAGGTAATCATAATAGTTTCTGACTTAGAAACTATTTTGATTTTAAATATATGTGAAATTAGTTCCTAAAACAGGTTTCTAAGTCAGAAACCTGTTTTAGGAACTAATTTCACATATATTTAAAATATGTGCAAAAGCTCAAGACATAGTTTTCTAACAGCAAACACCTAGAAAGAACCAGAGTCTCTTTTTTCGGAGAGCTGTTACACTAGCTGCAAGCTATCAATTCTTGACTCTTACAAAGTCACTAAAACACAAAAACAGAAGAATCCAGGAAAATGATTATGTAACTTTTAGCAAAAAGCGAAAACATATTGTCATATAAGTCATTTTTGGTGGGGAAAAATTAAGAAGGAATATAAACTGAAATTTTTTTTTTTTTTTTTTTTTTTTGCAGAACTAGGGATTGAACTCAGGCCCTTGTGCTTGCCAGGGAAGTGCTTATTCCACTGAGCCATCTCCCTGGCCCCTAAACTGAAAAATTTTGTGTAATAGTGGTAGGATCATAGAAACTTTTGATCCATTAAAAAATTATGAGAGACTGGGGATCTAGCTCAGTGGTAGAATGCTTACGTAGTATGCGTGAATTCCTAGTTTTATTTATTTTCTTCTGTATTTAGAGCAGGGTCTACAGGGTGTTCAGGGTCTGTTCTGTTTACAGCTTCCCAAGTGCTGGGATTACTGGCACACATCACCACACCCAGTCTCAACTGTAGTCTCAGTGTGCCCCAGGGGCAGGGCTGGGGCTGGCATTGCATGCGGGGGATCAAACCCTGGCCACTGCTATCTGCCTGAGCAGGCGCTTTACTCTGTGGAGCAATCAGACTGGCTCTGAATTCCTAGGTTTGACAACCAACATCCTAGGAAAAAAAATAACAATCAAAATGTACATGAAGGACCAGGAAGATAGCTCAGCGGCTTACGTGCCTGCCTGGCAAGCACAAGGTCCCAAGTTGGATCCCCAGTACTACCAAAAAAAAAAAAAGTTTCCTGAAAAATATATATTAATCCATCCTATGGTAAAAGTAAATGGAAAGAGGCACAGTAAAGTACTGATGGTGCAATCGCTACAGATATCAATTTGGCAATATCTATAAAATGAAAGCTGTATATATTATTTATCTTCATAATCTGTTGTACATACAGCTGCACAGAAAATTGCACATATTTCATAGCACTGTAATAACAAACTACCTACGACTTACCCAGTGTTTTAACAGACAGAAAAGAAGGGCCAAATCTTAAAAGATTTTTGAACAAAAAAAGGTAGTTTTCATTATCAGAAAAAGGCTGTGCTTCCTAGGTAACACTTCAGTTCAGTTTGTGGACCACCTGCATTAGAAGCTCTGAGAATAAGATCTAGACACGTTAATGACTCTGCTATGAACCAACTATGTATAATTGCTGTAAAGTAACATTTAGACAAAAAAATTGTTTTTCAAGTAAAGTTTACTCCTATTCCTGTAGGACTTCTAGTTGATAATATAAAGTAGGGAAAAGACTAAACAAAAACCAAGTTGACTACAGCCAAAAGACTTCTGAGAGGAGGTTGTAGCACTAACATAAGAAAGACAGATGAAAAACATTGTGGAATTTTGTTAGTTAAAAAAAAGGCTAGAAATGGAATAAAAGAAGATCATTAAAATAAGTCAATTACCAACAAGCCTCTAACAGGAACAGTTAGAAATTTTTCAATAATCTGATGCTACTGGAAAGTGACTGGTAGAAGGGAACACTATTTTTGTAAGTGTACACAAATGGGCCCTGCAATATGTATTTAGTAGCTTTGGACATATTACAATAAATATGCTAACTTTACATCAACTAAAAATGGAGGTCATATATTGTATAATATAAACTGTATGTTTACTACCAAGGAGTACCATAAAAAAGCAAATGGTAGAGCAAAGTGGAATCAATGGCAATACAACTTTTTTTTTTTTTAACTGTTTTGAGACAGGGTCTTGCTATGTAGTTCAGGCTGGTTTTGAATTCACTATATAGTCCAGGTTGGCCTCAAACCTATGGCGATCCCCCTGCCTCAGCCTCCGAAGTGGTGGGATTACAGGTGTGAGCCACCATGCTCAGTGAAATTCAACTTTTAAAATAAAAATAACTGTTAATGTTCTTTGTATAAACTGCTCTAATTTATAAAATTTTAACTCAACTAAGTACTGATTTGTACTATTGAATCCAAGGCACTTACATCTATGCAAGTAAACTACAATTAAGCTATACCTGGCCTTATTATTTGTGTTTTTTTTTTTGCAGAACTGGGGATTGAACTCAGGCCCTTGCGCTTGCCAGGAAAGCACTTATTTCACTGGGCCATCTCCCTGGCCTCATGGCCTTACTATTTGAAATTTGTATAGAAATATTTTCTGAGACAGGCATAAATATCCCTAAAGAAGAGAACTTCCTAAGTGCATTTTAAAATAAACAATATTCTGCTTTAGCTATTTCTAAAAGTTTTGGGTGAAAAAATGCTAATAGTTAAAAGCAGGTAACTTCACATTGCTAAACATTTCAATCTCAATTCCATATAATTGGGCACTGTCTTATTTATAACTGCATGAAATAATAACACAACATGGTAACAGTAATACTAATTATTTTAAATACTAGGGATTTAAAAAACAAAATTCAGCAAACAGGGCCATATGCTATGCTGGATGCAGAACACTGAAGCTGACTCAACCTTTGAGGACTTCTTTTTTGGTGTATATGGGACAAATACTAGTGTAAACAGAGAGCTCAGAGAAAACTATAGGAAAAGCCAAACAATACTACATTGTGTAAAAATCCTAAGTAAGTAATATAAATTGTGCTGCAGGTATGTTAAGGATCCATCTGGATTGAGGGAGGGAATGGAAGAGCTCTGAAGCAGATATTTAAGTAAGAAGTTAAAGCAAGGGAACCGAACAGTGGATAAATTCTAGAAATAATGAGTCAATCGTGTGTTTGGGGCAAGAGAGAAGAAGATTATAAAGGTATTGTTGGCTGTAAGGAGTTGTTACAGAAGATGAGAATGGCCAATGAAAGCTTACTGTGTATAGTAATTTATCTATTTATTTAAGAGAAGCCTTGGAAATATACCAAGTTTCAACATTATCATATCAAGCTACGTATTTATCATTTTATCTCTGCTCAATTCATACAAGACTATTTTACTTAAATTTATTTTTAACAAAGAAAAATATAGTTCATGTTTAATATTAAAGAACAGTATGTGCAAATAGGTAATACTCACTGGCCAATTGCCTTGGATTTTCCCTCAGTTCACAGAAAGGTAAGGGGAATATCTTTCCACTTTAACATATATACTAATATTAAATTCTGGCTTCCATAATTCTCATTAGAGATAATAATATTTTCTGTAAACCATGAAATCTGAGTTGGTCAGGACCCTAGGAAGTTACTTTATAATGTGTATCATTTAAGACGTTAAAAGATAGTTTTGCTAGACTTCATGCACCCAGCAATCCAATTTTACCTCTTATAACCAATCCCTGAACCCAAACAATATACTTTATGTTATGTTAGCCCTACAATGGTGAGACTATCTTGTTCACGGTTGTAACAAAAGTATTTAGTATATGGCAAAGAGATGTTCAGTACACATTTGTTGTGATATATCTCTAAATAAATATCTGAATACATCTAGCTTTTAAAGACAATTAAAAAAAAGTAGCAGTAATCCAAACTCAAGTGTTTCCCTTACTTTCAGCTGTCAGTTCTGTAACAGCATCTATTTCAAAATGACAAACTTAGGGGGTTGGGGAGATGGCTCAGTGGAATAAGCGCTTCCCTGGCAAGCACAAGGGCCTGAGCTCAATCCCTGGTTCTGCAAAAAAAAAAAAAAAAAAAAAAAAGAACCACAAATTTGTTTTAACACGATAGATATATTATAGATTAATTTCAGTATTAAGTACATTTTGCTACTACTTCACCTGGGGAAAACACCAGATAAATACACAAAATTATATCCAGCTGAAATAAGCTGCATATAAATATACAGAAAGTATTTTTTTTAACACTTATTGAGTATTTCATCTACTTGTGATGAAACATATCCAGCCACATTTTGTTACAACTTTCCTTCTACAACTTTTTTTGTTATAAGCTGCACCTCTTCCTATATAAACTTTAGGTGTTTCTAAAGGCAAACTACAGTATGTACTGCTACGTTTATGTATTTTGAACATTTAACAAATTGTCTTTTTCTTTAAGGCTCTTCATGGTTTTTTGAAACAAGGCCTTACTCTACAAATATAGTTCAGACTGGCCTTGCACTCAGTATGTTGCCAAAGCTGGTCTTCAATTCATGGTGATACTTTTGCCACAGCCTCCTGCATGCTAGGATTATAGGTGTGCACCTGCCTAAAGCTCTTATCTTTATTTTGCAGTGCTAGAGATTGAAACCAGGCCCTTGCTAGTGCTAGGCAAGTGCTCTACCACTGAGCCACATCCCCAGCCTGTCTAGATTTTTTATGTTCACTGATGAAGCTTTTGAGTACTATAATACCAATTTCTTTTTTCTGTAAGCTCTATGTTGTTTTTGTAGGCATGCTTCTGTGCACATTGTATTATTTTTAGGAATACATATAAACTGGTTGGCTATATGTCAAAACTCAATCGTTAACAATGACCTCAGCAGGATGATCAATGCAAAGACAGAAAGAATATTTCTATGTATCTGATTGTCAATATAATCTTAACAAAGGACTGGCTAAATAGCTCAGCAGATTAAAGCATCTGCTTAGGCAGATGCAGGGGCCAGGAATTTGCTTGCCAACCTGCTGTGCCAGCCCTGCACTGGGAGTGTGCTGAGACAGGGACTAAGACTGGACATGGTGATGCACGCCTGTAATTCCAGCACTTAGGAGGCTGCAAACAGGAGGATCACTAAGAGTCTGATCTACGCAGTGAGACCCTGTACAATCTGCCCCCCCAAAAAAAAAAAATCAGAAAAAAAAATCTTAACAATTTCTTAATACTAAAAGATCATCAGACAAAGTAAGTTACTGTTCATCACAAAGAGAATTAATGAAGTGTCATATTAGTTGATGTTAGTTTAATTAAAGCAAATTCTGAAATCTTTTAGAATCGAATTACCTTAGTAATACACTGTTTTAACCTTATTGATGTATTATACAAGTATGACACTGTATGCCACTTAGGTAATACTTACTGTACTTCACATTTAATTAACTTTAAAAGAATTTAGCAATGTCATTAACCTACAAAATAACTTTATTTTTACAGAAAATTACTAGGATTATATCTCTTAGAATGTTACAATTCTATCAAGGCAAAAGTACTTTCAAAGAAATCTATAATAAATTATTTTTCTAAGATAAAATGATTGAATTATAGCTATGTAAGTAAAATGTAAAGTTCAAGTCTTACCATTTAAGATAAATAGAAAATAATTAGTCAATCTTTAGCATTAATTTTATCTTAGAATAGCTGTAATACTGAATCATATTACATATATTTGCAAAAAACCAAACTTACGAAATCAGTTATCCAAATGTTAAACCTCTAATATATTCAGTTTTAGTGTTATTTAAAAACTGTAATCAAAGGATTATGGTGCCAACCAGTAGATTATCTTAACTTTATGTGTTGGTAAAAATTCCTTTCCTTTTCCTTTCCCTTCCCCTACACCTCCCTCCCTCCCTCTCTGCCTCCCTCCCTTCTTTTGGTACCAGGAATTCAGCTAAGGTCTCATGCTTCTCAGGCAGGCACTGTATTACTAAGTTATATCCCTCACCCAATAACTTACTTTTTTTTTTCTTCAGAACTGGGGATTGAACTCGGGCCCTTGTGCTTTCCAGGGAAGCGCTTATTCCACTGAGCCATCTCCCCAGCCCCAATAATTTACTTTTTAAAGAAATATCTTTTCACTAATTTCTACTAGTAAATATTACTAGATGAAGTAAAAAAAAAGTGATCCTCACTATCTCTTCTTAGGAAAATTTCACAATTTTCTCATATAATGCATTGCTTCAGGGCTATGAATGTTGACTACTACTTATGGTTGAAGGTTTAACAGCTATAAGTTCTTCTAGAAGGAATGTGCAAGTTAGCTGCACTTGGCAACTTAGGCACTGTGGTTTTTGTGGCGTGTGCTACAATTTTCTAAGGATTAAGAAAAGTGCAATAAATCTGAGACAAAACATTGCATAAATAACTACCTTACGTGTATTTTCCAATCTGTAGTTTGGAATTATTTTCCAATAAATTAGGGCTTTAAGATGGAAACGTTACCTTTTATGCTCCCCTATGCTGTAATTTTTGCATAATTTAACCTGGGTATAAATATCATCTTTATAAAAAAAGGAGGTAAGGGCCCGGGGAGATAGCTCAGTAAAATAAAAGCTTGCCTGGCAAGTGCAGGGTCCTGAGTTCAATCCCTGGTACTGCAAAAAAGAAAAAGTCAGACTTAAAAAAAAAAAAAGTTAAATGTTAATATGTTTTATAAGTTACAAA
>PVKA01012824.1:0-56727 GCA_004027165.1 Ctenomys sociabilis
TTCTTTCTTTCTTTCTTTCTTTCTTTCTTCCTTCCTTCCTTCCTTCCTTCCTTCCTTCCTTCCTTCCTTCCTTCCTTCCTTCCTTTCTCTCTCTCTCTCTCTCTCTCTCTTTCTTTCTTTCTTTCTTTCTTTCTTCTCTTTCTCTCTGTCTTATTTTTTTGAGATAAGTTCTCCCTAAGTTACTAAACTGTACATGCTGAATTTGGGATCCTCCTGCTTCAAGCTCCCAGAGTTCTGGGATACAGGCATGTGCTAACACATCTGACTTCCAGCTATCTCTTTTTTATAATATAAATCAGCAAGGATGATCTGTAGTACTAATCTTAGTTTACATCTCTGTTTATTTCCTGTAAGTAAAACTTCTACATCAGAGAACCTGAATGTTTTTATGCCTTTAATATATATTCTCAGTTACTCTGTGGAAAGTGTCCCAAATCACATCAACAGGACTTGGATAAGAGGTCTGTTTTCTGAAAGCCCCTAACATATGAAATAGTCTCCTTAAACATATTTGCCCAAATCAGTGGATGAAAATAATTTCACATTTCCATTTCCTTTTACATTTCTGCAAAAAAAAATTATACATGCATCTATTTAACATTTTTATTTTTTCTTAGTAACTTGACCATTCTGATTCTTAGCCCATTTAGGTTGATGAATATCTCTTATTAATTTTTATGAGTATTAACCTTTGATTTTTTTCATGTTATTGATTTTCTGCAATCCCTCCATATCGCTTGCGTTTAATTTTATTTGTGGCATTTTGAAATTATATCAACAAATTATTGAAAGGGTTATTATAAAAAAACTACAGAATGGGGGAGATAGAAATGTTCATTTGATATGTGCTTTGTTTCTGATCACATTTCAGACTATACTATCTTTCTTTAGAAAGATTAGGAATTTAAGCTTCTGTCAACTTGATAAAACAAGACAGAAAGCAAAATATTTATATACATGCTTTATCTGCATGATGTCAAGTAGCCGGTTTTAATTGGGTTTGTTGTTTTTATTGTAATAAGCAGATTATTCCTTACATGAATACAGTGATAGTGACAGTTCTGCTTTCACCCACAAGGGGACAATAAAAACCACTTAGTAGTCTGCCATAGACTAACACTTCAGGCTACAGACTGTGAAAGCTGAAGGGCCACCTGGAAATTATCCATCTAGTGCATTTCTCCTGTATGATATACAAAAGAATTTGGAGTGTGGAGCAGTTAAACAACCTATTCAGCCACTAGCATCATGGAGACGGCTAGTCAACCAAACTGTGTCCAAGGCACTTGCTAGTTTATCACACTGTGATTTAAATTGACACAAAGTGTAAACACAGGTTTTCCAATATTTAAATTGATTTACCTTTGTGAATTGAGATGAGATTTATATACAGCATTAGCCATTTCAAAGTATGTGATTTAGTTGTATTTATTATTTTTATAATATTGTTAATCTATGCACTTAAATCTCCTGAATGCAAATTCTAGACCTGACATTAAATGGAAGTGTTCCTTTAGGATAGTTAAATCATTTCTGAACTTCAGTTTCTTCAGTGATGTCTTGTCAACTCAGTTGATATGAGGATTACCAAAAGGAATATATCTACCAAAATGTCTAACAATGAGAAAGAACTTATTTCTGTCCTACAATATACTGATCAGCAGCTCCCCATCTAGTACTAGTGTATTTATTACCATATTAAGATTAAAATTGATGCTGAAGTAGGTTTTCCCCTTCTTATGACTAATACTGGATCATTTGTTGTAGACTTTATGGGTGCTCAAAGGTTAAAATGTATTAAAAAGAATATATTAAAATATATTTTGTGTGTATTTTATAAGATACAAATGGTTTTTAGAAGAATTACGCAAAATGAGCATTGATCTCAACTCAGGAACAAGGCACATATCAATTTTCTCTTTTTAGAAATAGTAAGCTGAGAAATAGGGAAGTTAAGCAAAGTTATGAAAGCTTCCCAAGCCAGTGATTTATCAGACCTTCAAACACTTGTCTCCTGCTTCTCACACTAGAACTGTTTTCAGCACACCTCTCTGTGGAGGCCAGGGTGTTAGCAATGTAGTTGGAAGCATATACAGTAATAGGGATGGAAGAGAAGTAGAAACAAAGAAAGAAAAGAGCCTGTTTGGTTTTTTTTTTTTTTTTTTTTTTTTTTTTTTTTTTTTTTTTTTTTTTTTTTTTTTTTTTTTTTTTTTTTTTTTTTTTTGGTACCAGAGGATTGAACTCAGGACCTTGTGCTTGCCAGGTGGGCACTTAAGCTGCTGAGTTATCTCCCTGGCCCTGACCAAAGCATGCTTTTGGTTTAAGAGAGTGAAAGGAATAGAAACAATCAACACAAGCAGATCTTGCCTAAAAGAAATTTCTTTAGACTCAGTTATATCCTTATTATTCAATCAGAGTTGTTTTCTATATCCTTATTATTCAATCAGAGTTGTTTTCTTTACCTTTCCAAGTATTTGAGTCTGATTAAAAATAACCATAGTAACTAAAACCTAAATAGATTTATTTCTACTAAATAAAACAAAGAAAGAAATGCATGACAAAGATGATCTCCAAGAGCATTCTCTCAGTGTATTTGTTTTTTTGGTGGAGCTGGGCATTGAACTCAGACCCTTGTGCTTGCCAGGGAAGTGCTTATACTACTGAGCCATCTCCCCAGCCCCAATGCTGTCACTCTTATATTGTACTTGTTTCTTTTTTTAAGGAACGACATGAGTCAAAGACCACCAGAGACCACCAGGCTTGTGTAAAGCCATCCTGATGTGAAATTTATTGTGCCTTGGTGCAGACAGATGGAGGGTGAAAAGGTTAGCTGTGTATTTCAGAGACAATCAAAGCATTTTATTTTATTTATTTTTTTAGTTTTATTTTATTTTTTTACTTTTTAAATTTTTGTTTTATTGAAGTACAAATATCAATGAGATAGTTTTAAGATAACTTGACAGGATGGATTTGATAAATTAAGGCATTGCAAACTCTTTTCATAATGTTTTGAATCAGAGCATTTTATTTTTATTTATTTATTTATTTTTCTTGTCTTTTTTGAGACAGGGTCTCACTATGCAGTTCAGGCTGGCCTTAGGCTCACTTTGTAGCCAAGGCTGGTCTTGAACTCACAACAATCCTCCTGCCTCAGCCTCCCAAGTGCTGGGATTACAGGCCTGCGCCACCACGCCCGGCTAAATCAGAGCATTTTATAAGGCTTAGACAAGGGAGTCAAGTGGGGTGATCAGGCAAGAGATCTTAGGTGATGAGGTCTGGGCAAACAATCATGGCCAAAGTTCTCGAATGCTTGCTCCCTCAGTGGTCGAAGTCCTTAAAGCATCTGGTGGAAATGTGTAGATGTTTCCAGACACCCTGACATTTGGAAATTCTGTGGTATGTCTTATCACTTCTTTATGACATCCTGTCCTGTGTTTGCTGAGGGTAACAATTGTGGTGGGATTGTAGTTTTACTGAGAACAATTATGTCTGCTGAAGAACAGTTCAGGTGCTGTGAAAGTGTGTCCAAGTTGAGCCTAACTTTTTTTTTTTTTTGTTACTGGGGATTGAACTCAGGACCTCATGCTTGCAATGCAGGTGCTTATGTCACTAAGCTACCTCCCTGGTGAGCCTGACATTTTTAATATATATTTTATTTTGAAGAGTGAAAAAAGCAGAAACAAATAGCAGATGCAAAGACAAAAATAGGGTAACAGAGCATTACATGTATCACAGACTTTCAAATCAAGAATAACACATCAACAATGGTTGTTATATTACCTATATTTATTGTCAAATCTGTTGCTCTGATTAACACATATATTTATGCAAGACTGGACAAAAAATTAAATACTAATGCTTCTTTCAACAAACCTTAATTTTTCCTTATCTTTAAAAAATTTAGTTTAAAGAGAATATAATAATAATTGATAAGACATTAGCACTGGTACACATTTAGAAGACCAAGATGAGTTTTCAACCATGGTTTTTGTTTTATACATTGCTGTCCTCAAAGTAGTTGCTTAGATTGCAGATAAAGTAGTTGGCTACTGTGAACTGAATGTTTATGTTCCCTAAAATTCTAATTCTCCATGTGATGATTTGGAGGATATAATTTGAGCTACATGGGACCTTCACAATCTCTCTCTCTCTCTCTCTCTCTCTCTCTCTCTCTGTCTCTGTCTCTCTCTCTCTCCCTCTCTCTCTCTCTCCCCCTCTCTCTCCCCCCCCCCTCTCTTTGTCTCTTTTGTATCCTGTAGGAGGATACAGCAAGAACACAATCTCCAACCCAAGAACAGGGTTTTCAACACACTTTGAATCTTCCAGCACTTTGAACTTGGGACTTTTTCCCATCTAGAACTTTGAAAAATAAATTTTGGTGTTCAACCCACCCAAGTGTTTGTTTGTTTTTTATAGAAGCCTAAGAAGATGAAGCTATTAGCTTTTATTATCTATTATTTTTGCTACTTTTCTCTCATTGTGGAGACAAAATACCCAGCACTCACAAGTTAAGGGAGTAAAGATTTATTTAGCTCGATTTTTAGAGGTTTCAGTCCAAAATTAGCTGGCTCAAGGAATGGTGGCTTTGCAGAGAAGAAAAGTGTAGTGTGGGCAGAAGATAGCAAAAGTAACAACCAAACCGTTAAGGTTTGGTCATACTCTAGGCTGCTGGGATTAGTGCTTTGTAAACCAGGTGGTGAATTGAGCATACACCCTTAATCCCAGCATCACACATTCTAGATTCAGCCACCTCTGAAAAAGCCCATACTATATGACTCCATGAGGTTTAGAGGGACATCTAGACACAAACCATAACATCTGTATTTCAACCAAAATGGTCCTCCTAATCTGTGATGTTGTGTTTTAAATTTTCATGGTGCTTTCTTCCAATGCAAATATTTTGTACTTACTAAATTGCCCTGGAGAGTTACTATCCCAGTGCCTAGTTTCTTTTTGATTGCTTTTCTTTCTATGATTTATTTAGTTATAGTAACAAGACCTTGTTGTTTATCTGACAGGCTGCCAGATATCTTTCTTTTCTTTTTTTCATTTGTGTATTTGGTAGAGAGTCTCACTTCACAGCTCAGACTCATGGTGATCCTCCTGTTTTCAGCTTCCCCAGCAGTGGGACTACAGACATGTGCCACCATGCCTGGACTCTGTTGCCAGCTCAGTGCGTCTCGAGTGTGGGGCTGGCATGACATGCAGGACAGGGAATCAAACCCTGGTCCTTGCACTTGCCAAAGCAGGTGCTTTGTCTGCTGCCCTATCTCACCAGCCCTTGGCAGACATCTTTCTTAAGTGGAATTTGCAAACTTCAATGTTATGAAAATTAAGTTGATCCCTAGACATTGTAAAAATCTGAAAGAAATAGTATGGTGTCTTATTGGGAGGCCTAGTCTATAAGATGGAAAATGTACATTTTATGTATAGTAAATACAGATATGACATACATGGTAACAGTTAACCATTCTACTCTGGTACACTGGAATGCAGCGTTCATTCCCTATTCATCCCTTCTTCATCTTTATTTCCCCAGCATAATCCTGTGACTTTAAGCACAACAGATTATTTTGGCCAAACACCTTGTGCCACTTGAGTTCTTTCACCAAAAACCTGACAAGTATTTGTAAAATCACAGGTAAAACAACTGAGATCACAGGAGACATCATTTCTCAAAGCAGGTCATCCCACGACCTTGTGAAAATGGTATAATTCCATATACCATGTAAATGCTGACTGATGACTTCTATTGACTCCTCCTAGGACTACTAAAAACAAATGCTTCTTGTAACACAGAACTTCCAAAATGTGATGATAGCTCTTTACCTTCCAGAAAATATTTTTATGATTAAAATGTTAGGAGGTCCTTTTATGAAACATGACACTTTGGTCCCTCATTATTCTAATAATTAAATAAATATGTGTTCAACATTCATGATGCATAAAGCAATATTTGAATTACAGAAATGAAGAGAAGCAAAAGCTGGAGCACAAGTGAACAGTGAGGCTATGAAAATACAAACAATATAAAGGTTATGTAAGTAATTTCAATACTTCTAAACTTTATGCTGCCAGTACCTAAAATGATTCATATTAACAAGACCAGCAGATCATTTTAGAACAGCAACTTCACTAAAACTATGGGTTCCATCCCAATCTGCTCAATCACAGACTCCAGGACATTGCAACTCAGACATCAGTACCTCCTCAAGTCTTCCTTGTAATGACAACACCTCCAGCCTGAGAGTTAGGAGTTCAAAAGTTCTGGGTGACAACAGAGAGACTGTTAGTCAATTGAAACTCAATAGGCACCCAGACCTCAGGGACTTTGGCCCCACCAAGACAAAAGGGCTTTGCAAGTGTCCAGGCCTGGGGACAGGGGCCCACTTCTGGCAAGGACAAACCTCACCTCCATTTGCACCAGACTCTCCTGAACTGCAGCCTGGGTTGTGTATTTTCTTTCTTGGGGTTGAGACTTAAACATCACCACCTCTGAGTTCTTTCCTTGCCCTTACTCAATTATATCAATCACTCAAAGCGTTCAAAAAAATTTTTTTTTTGTTTCTCACAGTTATAGTCTCACATTACTATGAGTGGCTGTCGACAGATGTGCCTCCCTACTAGACTTGATTTTGCACAGATTGAGGCTGGGCCTGCCCATCTCTGTGCTCTGCACCCTACAGCATCTAGCACAGGGCTGGGCACAGGACATGCAGTGGTTACGCACTGTTGAACGAATGCACAAATGAAAGAGTGGATGGCTGGGTGGAACTGCCTCCATGGGGCCAGTCCTAAGTGCTCATTTTGCAGGGTTTCTAGAAACACTGTTACAACAAAAGTCTTCCTCACTGTTTAGAGCCTATCACACCTGAACACCTGGTGAGTGTCCCTCTCTGCTTGCTGGCTGATGGCTACCACAGCTCACTCACTGTGTTCAACAGAGTGGGGAGGGAGAATGCCAACAAGTACTCTCATTTCTTTTGCATCTTTATTTTGGTCCATTGTAGGTTCCTTACATTCATGACATCATGCAAAACCAATTTCCTCTCAAGTGTCCCATCTTCAAATATTGTCATGCTGGGTCTTGGGAAATTAGGCTTCCACATGTGAATTTCAGAAACATTCAGGCCATAACAACAACTAATGACTTGAAAGGTGTCAAAGCCAGGGACTTGGCCCCAACTCCATAGATTGCAGTGTGTAGGCAGGATCTTAAGTCACCCCCCAAAGTGTTTAGGAAACATCAAAGCCATAACAGATAAGTCTTGGGCACGCAGCCAGGGGAGGATGGTGCCTCCCACTAGTTGGCTGCATGCTCAAGGCCAGGGGAAGAAGGAGAGCCCCTGGTCTATCTGCTCCCCCTGCTCTGGCTCCCCAGCTTTCCTGACTCCTTGAGGGGAGGGGTCGTCAGTGCTTGTCTTCACTTGCTTTGTGCACAGGCTGGGTGAGTGGTGGTGGGCGCACTGGTCTTTACAGAACTTTCCAAGGCTGCGTAGGGCAGGAGATGTCTCATGGGTATGAAATCTAACAGGTCAGGTGTGGATCTACATATATTCTGAATGAGTGACTCTGGAAAACTGCAAGCAAATGTCATTCCCCACAGAAGGACGGGCCTGAAATTGCATGGCTTGGGAAGTCAAGCTTTGAAGCGGTCTGATTAGATAGCCAATGTTTATTGTTTATTTGGGCCAACTTTTGGCTGTTTCACATGTGTTTTAGGCAATGTTTTGAGATAGGCAATATTGTTGTCCCTCTTTTAGAGGTAAGGAGACTGAAGCTTTGGCCGGCTAAATGGGTGGTTATTCTCTGATACCCTGGAGGAGGCACAGCCATCTGGGAGGTGAATCCCACAGCCTGGTCCTACAGCCCATACTCCAGAGCCCTGCTGCTGTGAGCCGCCCTCGCATAGGAAGGACATCATGGAAGGGAGCTCTGGCAGTGCCCTGGACCTGCCAGCCTGATACTGGCAGAGCTAGCACCAGCAGCTCCATCTCCTCTGCCCCTTCGGGTTCTCCTCCCTGTGTGGCTTCTGACCCTCTAGCTACAACTAGGGGTAGCTTGTCCCATGGCACCAGCCATGCAGAGTCACAGTGACTCAGACAGAAAGCTAGGGTCTCTTCTGTTTCCCAACTGCGTTTTCTCTGCTACTCAGCACGAGAAGGTCCTGAGCTTGGGAAACCATTGAGGTGGAGTAGGCTTTCGGGGGTTAGACCACAGCTTTAGAGGAGGGTGAAAGTCCACATTAAGACTGTGGCCTTTCAGTAGCCAGGAGACTGCAGAGATTCTGTCCCCTGTCCTGACACTCAGGGCTCAGGTCTGCCCCTTGCAAGCCCTTTGCAGGCAGCTTCTGTCCTGCCATGCTATACCTCTGGGGGCTGTGCCAGGTAGGTCATTCCCACCCCAGGCTTTTAATGAGAAGTTTGTCATGCCCAGGCAGCAAGTATGAATAATTCAGTGAAGGAAGATGAGGAAATGTTCTTCTTTCAAGAAGAGTCCCTTGACAGTGGGAGAGTCAGAGAGCCACTGCATGTTATTGTGGGAGGAATGGGGAGGGGCTGGCATGAGGGACAAGAGGTCAGCAGCAGCAGGAAGAGGAGGGCCACACAGGAGTCACTGCTTGTTTTTTATGTATTTAGTATGGGGTCTACAGGGTCTCACCACTCAGATTGGACTTGCAGTGATCCTTCCTGTTTTTCAGCCTGCCAAGTGCTGCGACTACAGTTGGGTGCCACCACACCCAGCCTCAGTGGGCCCTGGGGGCAGGGCCAGCACTCAGGGAGAGGATCAAACCTTGGGCCACTGTGTCTGCCTAAGCAGGCACTTTAATCTGCTGAGCTATCTGGCTGGCCCTGCTGCTTGCTTTCAATAAAGAGTTTTAAGTAGAAAAGTGATTTTAGAGCAAATTTGCTTTTTAAAAGAGTAATGTGGACTCCTTTGGACTAAGTTAGATTTGAGGCAAGAAAGAATGCAGAAAAAACAGAGAAGCAGTTCTTTCAATCAACCATTTGATTTCTGAGAACTCACAGTGTGCTGCGTACACTCTAACTTTGCCTACTTTATTTCATATTATCCTTGGTCAAAATTATTGAATGCTTATTGGATGCTTAGACCGGGCAATGGTCTAGGCACAGAAAATTTATTATTTCCAAGCCCTTCTGGTGTTTGTCTCATGTGCTACTACTCAGTCTTGTCTTCCCATCTAGTGCTAGTACAGCTAATTAGGAGAAAATTGATATAGGAGAATATTAGTATATTCACAATGAGTGGCAACTGATGCTGTGTGACAAAGTCCAGAATCACCACACTGCATCTTTTTAGAGCCATGCTGTGGTCACAATCTTTTTTAAGTTTATTAGTACATGTACGTAATGATTCCATTTCTCATGGGAATTTGGTACATGTACATAAGACACCTTAATTGCTCTTCCAATCCCCTTTGTTTCTGTCTTCCCTCACAACCCATTCTATGGTCCTCTTCCCTTTTGGGGCATTCACGTATATACTATAGAATTTTTTATAGCATAGAATTTTTTATGATGTTTTCTTTCCTAATTCTGCCAACTACTATATTTGCTATCACTGACAACTCTTGTTTTCCACAGTTTATATGGAAACTTTTATACATTTATGTGATTGATTAAAACTTTGAACCAGGTGTTTTCAAGGATTGAAACTTTCAGATTCCATTAATCATTCATCCACTAATTAGCAGTTTAGAATAGAATCATGCTACTTATAAACCTATATAATATATTTCCAAATAGTTGATAATTTTTATCTTATTCTTAAGAATACTTGATCTAAACTCATCCTGAACTCTGGGAACATTCTTTTATCACTTTGACACAGATACTGAGAAACTTCAAAGGATATATTACATATAGCACCTAGTAATAGATCCCCAAATTATACAACATGAAAAACTCACAATATTGGAGGAAAAATAGCCAATTCAACAACAAGATCAGCATACTTCAATACTTGCATTTCAATAAATAAAATAATCAACAAGCAAATTGGAGATCTGAATAACACTCTATACCAACTAAATCTAAGTGTCAGCTATAGAAAGCACCACAAAGAAGCGGTATGCATATTTTTCTCCAGCACACAAGAAACCTTTTCCATTGCAGATCATATGTTAAGCTATAACACAAGTACCAATAATTGTAAAAGGATTTAAATTATACAAATAATATTTTCTGACTGCAGTGAAATACAATTAGAAATCAACAACAGAGGGAAATTTAAGAAATTTACATAAATGTGAACATTAAAATCATCCACTTACATAATGAATAGATTAAAAAGGAAATCACAAAGAAAACCAGAAAGTACTTTAATATCAATGAAAATGAAATTACAAGTCTAAACTTATGAGATTCAGAAAAAATGATATCAGAAGGAGAATTGTAGCTTTCAAAATCTATTTTAAAAGCATGATCTCAAATCAGAAACTTTTCTGCCTGGCAAGACAGCTCGGCAGTCTAGAGCACCTGCTTAGGCAAGCTTGCAGGGGCCACAGTTTGATACCAGACCTGCCCCCAGGGTAGGTTCAGCCTGCCACACACACATACAAAAGAATTAGTAACTTTTCATCTTAAGAACAACCCAAAATAAACTAAACCCAAAGCATATGGAAAGAAATATTTTCAAAATGATAGTATAGATAAATAAAATATATGATAGAAAAGTGATAGAGAAAAATCAATAAATTCAAAGTCTTTTAAAGAAAAATCACTGAATTTGAGAAACCTGTAACTAAACTTAACAAGAAAAGAGGGAAGACTCAGCATATAAAGATAGGAGGCAGGAGGGAGGAGAGGGAAAGACAATGCAAAAAGATTTGAGATGTGTTTTGTACATTACCAACTCCCTAAAAGGAATTAATCACTATATAATACAGATAGCTATTCATAAAAATAAAAATGGAAAAGAGGAGCTAGAGATTTTGATGTTATATATCAAGGAACTTGGTAAATGCCCTTTTGCTGTTTGTTTTGTTTTTGAAAAAAAATAGTTTTAATCAGAAAAAATCAAAATAAAGGATCATTTCACAATTTTTTTTACAGATTATAGAGGAAACTATGAACAGCTTGAAGTGAAGAAATTATATAATGTAGATGAACTAGCCAAATTCTTAGCAAAGCACACATGGCCAAAACCAAAATAGAACATCTAAGAAATTGAATTTAAAAACTTCTCACAAAAAATAAAAACTTCTCACAAGGAAATTTTCAGCACCATCAGTCTTTCATAGTGATTTTTGCTGATGTTTTAAGAAACAGTCACATCAAAACTTCAAATTCTTCCAAAAGTAGAAGAGGGAGCACTGCCCAACTCACTCTGAAGTCAGTACCACTCTCATGCCAAATCCAGAGAAAATACATGAGAAAAGAAAAACAGATAGCCATTTTACATATAAATGCAAACATCCTCAACAGAGTAGTAGCAGAGTCAGGCAACATGAAAATGGATCATCTATCATAACCAAGTAGAATTTTTCTCAGAAATGCAAGACTGGTTCACATATGAAAATGAATTAATATAATGACCTATATTAACAGAATAAAGAGGAAACTATATCATATGAACAGGTAATGATCTAAACACCCTTTAAAGATTACAAAAAAACCCAGCAGGCTAAGAATACAGGGGACATCTTTAATTTCATGAAGGGCATTTATGAAAATAGATGGAATGTATTTAATGAAAGCTAATGTATTTAATGAGGAAAAGATTGAAAGTTTTCTTCCTATTACCAGTTAAAAGACAAGATGCCTATTATCTCTACTTATATTCAGTTATTTACTGGGAGCTCTATTTAGGTCAATTAGGCAAGAACAAGAAATAAAAACCATCCAAACTCGAAAAGAGGATGCAGGGTTATTTTTACTTGCAGATGATATTAAATATAAAAGATTAAAGAAATCTAAAATATCTATTGGAGCTAAATAATGAGTTTAGCAAAGCTTCAAAATACAACTCAACAAGTTAAATCCACCATATTTCTATACACTGACAAGTCACAATCTAAAAAGGAAATAAGACAGTGCAATTTGTAATAGTATGAAAAAGAATAAAATATTTGGAAATAAATTGAATCACAAGTAGAAGTCTTATTCAATGAAAAGTACAATGTTTTATTCAACAAAATTGAGGATCTAAAAACATATTAAGATATTCTGTATTCATGAATTAGGAGACTCAATATTGCTAAAATGGTTATACTTCCAAAACTGACGTACAAAATCTACACAATCTCTTGCAAGATCCCAGTTGCATCACTTGCATAAAAATTAATGAGCTAGCTGATGCTGAAATTGATACAAAAATGTAAAGAACCCAGAATAACTAGAACGGTCTTAACAGGGAACAGACTTAGAAGACCTACACTTCTCACCATCAAACTAGTAAGGTGATTACACAAAATGAAGTAATCATAACAGTGTAGTAAAGACATAACATTAGACATATACATTAATGGAATGGAGTTGAAAGCCCAGAAATAAAGCCTACATTTACTGTCAGTTAACTTTCAACATGGGTGCCAGTGTAACTGAACAGAGAAAGAGTTAACCTTTCAACAAATATGCAGGGATAAGTGGATACCTAAACAAACAAACAAAAAAGATGAAATTGGTCTCCTGCCCCTCATTATATACAAAGATTAGGTAAAAGTGTTTATCACAGACCTAAATGTTAGAGTTAAAACTATAAGACTTATAGAAGAAAAAGAGGGCTGATGAGATAGCTCAGCAGACTAAGTACTTGCTTAGGCAAGCACAAGGACTGCGGTTCTATGCTTAGCACCACAGGCCATGCTGTCCCTGTCCCTGGGTGCACTGAGCTGATCACTGAGACTGGATGTTGTGGCATGCACCTGTAATCCCAGCACTGGGGAGGTTGAAAACAGGAGGATCACTAGGAGTCCGAGCTGCACAGTGAGGCCCTGTACCAAATACATAAAAAAAGAGAAGATCTATAGGACCTAAGGTCAGGCAGTAACTTAAAATGCAAATCAAAACCATAATGAGATACCACTTCATAGCCAGAAGGGGGACTACTATCAAAAGCAAGCATGTGGAAACATCAAAACCTTCACTCCTATTAGGAATGCAAAATGTTGTAGTCCCTGTGGAAAGTAGCTTGAAAGTTGTTAAAAAATAAACTTAAAGCTGGCCAAATAGCTCAGTGGATTAAAGCACCTGCGAGCAGGCGCAGGGGCTGGGGATTCAATCGCCAGCCTGCCTTGCCAGCCCTGTCCCCAGGGCACACTGAGACAGTAATTGAGACTGGGCATAGTAGCATGCACCTGTAATCCCACCTCTTGGGAGGCTGTAAACAGGTGGATCACTAAGAGTCCAATCTAGTAGTGAGACCCTGAGCACCCTGTAGACCCTTCCCTAAAATACAAAAACCAAAACCAAAATGCCCCATAAAATTAGTATATGTGTCTCTACACCTAGGTATATAGCCAAGATAATTCAAAGCGTGTGTTCTCATAGAACCTGCAGAAAATTTTATTGCAGCATTGTTTGTACTAACAATTGGAAACTACTAAATGTATGCTAATTGAAGAATAGCTAAGCAAATTGTGACATATGCATATAATATAACATATGTTATATGGAAATAGGAATATATATCACTTGGCAAAAAAGGAATAAAGTACTTATATGTGCTACAACATTCATAAGCCCCACAAATATTATGCTAAGGGAAAGAAGCCAGTCACCAAAGACTACATAGTGCATGGTGCTATTTATACAAACATCTCAGAACAGACAATTCCACAGAGACAGAAAATATATTAATGACTGCCTAGGGCTGATGGGATGAGAGTGACAGAATAGAGAGTCACTGCTAATGGGTGTAGAGTTTCTTTGAGGAGTGATGAAAATGTTTTAAAATTGATTTAGGGATGGTTGCATGGTGCTGGGAGCCTGCTGAAACCCATTGAGCTGTGCACTTTAAATGGGTCAATTGTGTGTGTGAATTGCGTCTCCACAACATTGAAAAAAAATAACCTATGGCAGGCTGAAAGCCTGTGAAATGATTTCCATATCTAACTACAAAAAAAGAGCAGAAACAAAGAACAGGTTAGCCATTTCCCTGTAACACAAAGGTGACAAAGTTCATTCCTGGATAGCAACTCCCTAGATTTTAGTCCTTCTTAGCTTTGGAATGTATTTCCACACAAAGCAATTATGAAAACTCTCAAGAGCAGAAGATATTATTCAAGGGTAGACATTTATTCATTGAATTTGAATCTCAGGTGGCTGAGGAATGAGTTGGCTATATTTCTGAGTTCTCTGTAAATTCTTATTATGATCCTAAGGTTCTATCCCTTGCTCTACCTCCTCTTCCTTCATCCTCCTTCTCCTTCTACTTCCTTTTCTGTTGCTATTTCATTTCTCTCTTCCACCACAGGCACCTAATTCAGTGTGTGCAATAGAGTCCTTAAATATACTGGCATCTCTGGCAATTATCTGTTGGTACATTTGTGCTATGTATTGTTAGCAATTTTTGATAAAAAATATTCTGCATTCAGTAACTACATAATTCCCAAGTGGTGCACATATTATAAGATTCTTCCTTATGGTAAGCACTGGGTGTTCCAAGATCCGATTAGCTTTTCCTGACCCTCAGCATTCTGTTCTCATTAATTTTATTTGTCTTTGGCAGGCCTGACTCCAAGAACAGACAGGACAGGTTTGTTACATAAACTGTTTTCTTTGGTTTTGAAATTTTGGTCCCTACAAATGAGATGTTTTATTATGCTAAAGAAAATATCAAGCAGAGATTAAGTGCAGAGATTCATGTATCTGACTACTTAAGTTTAAATTATAGTACCACAACTTAGCTTGTAATTTTAGGCAATGAACTTTACTTACCTGCACCTCAACGTCTTCATCTTTAAAATCAGAATGATGACAATAGTAGTGCTTACTTCTGGGTTATCATGACGATTTTATGGGTTAAAATCTGCAAAGTACAAAGAACAATGTTTATACATAGTACAAGTAATGTGTGCTCAGTATTTATTTCCAGGTTGTCAGTCATCACTTCAGGTCCCCCGAGAAACAGCAATTTAATCACATTGAGTGAGGTGGGCAGAGGGCAGGAGCTCGATCCTACTGTAAGCGAATCTTATAGAATGTTTCAGGCAAGTTGGCAATGGTCATTAGGAGGCCTGTCACTATGTAATAGGCTCAGGAATGTGGTGAAGAAGTCTGAACACACTTCTAGGAGTAGACTGCACAAGCATTGCAGTAACTTTAAAATAGGAACAATTGTAGACTCCCTACAATTGTAGGTCTCCTCAGACTAGGAGCATGGGGTTTTGAAACATTATAGTGAAGGTGTCATGAATATTGACAGTCACAGTAAATCCCAGTCCTGGGAACATTGTTTTTACTCAAGTATAAATCCAGGAAGGCAAAGTAAAAGAGAGAGACAGTAAGATAGTGCCTGCAATGTGTCCATGCTTATGATAACTCTATTTTAAAGCACCAATCCCCAAGTATTTTATATATGAAAATATCAGGGGCCGACCAAATAGCTCAGTAGGCATGCTGAGATGGCAACTGAGACTGGGCGTGGAGGCATGCACCTGTAATCCCAACTTTTGAAAGGCTGTAAACAGGTGGATCACTATGAGTCCGATCTAGTAGTGAGACCCTAAACACCGTGTATACCCTTCCCTAAAATACACAAAAAGAGAAAGAAAATATCACTTATTTTAGTTTATCTAAAATGAAATATGTGGCACGTACCTTTTAAAAACTGAGCTATATTAAAACTCTATTCATGTTATTTTTCTAATACTCCTTAAAACAGTGGCACATACCCAAAGATGCTGAAAACAGTTGGAAATTAGCTGCTCTAGGCTTTAGCTGTAGAAGGAGGTAATGAACAATATTAAAAGCTTTCCTCATTTGTAAATGTTTTGGGCATAAAGTTATTTAAATTCAAACTTTTATCTATTTCTAGAAGTGTTTGTCAGAGTCTCTTACATGTTAATAAATTAAAATTACCGGAGATCATGGTGTTCTTATTAAGGCTGGTACATACACTCAGACTTGGTTGAGAGAACCTATTAATTCATCATACTTGAATTTATTAAATTACAGGTTAAACCAGCAGTTTGTCAAGAGTTTCTCAGTTCTAGAATTTCAAGTGAGGTCAGGGAAGGACAAACCTAGGCCTCTTTACTTTCTGCTTTTTTCAACTTCGGTGATACTGCACAACAACATAGAAAGGAAAAAGAAAAAGCAAAAGAGAAAGAGAGTTAGCCTGGGGAGATAGCTTGGTGGTCCAAGTGCTTGTCTGGCAAGCTCAAGGACTCAGGTTTGATTCCCAGTACTGCATGCTCTGCAGGCCCCAGAACCACAGGGACACTGACTGTGCTGGCCATCAAAACAAGGCATGGTGCCCTCCTGTAATCCCAGTGATGAGGAGGCTGAAAACAGGAGGCTCAGTATGAGTCTGAGCTGCATAGTGAGACTCTAACAAATAAATAAATAGATAGATAGATAGATAGATAGATAGATAGATAGATAGATAGATGATAGATAAAATATTTCGAACACAAGAAAGAGAGAACCAAACAAATAAAAACGTTGTTTGGGACTAATTTAAACAACTCAGAAATAGATTGAATTACCAAAGCAGTGAATGTGTCTCTCCAAAAAAATTTCTAAACACAATTACCTTAGTAATCACAATGATATTTTGCCTAATTTTACCACTCAAGTACAGTACAACTATTTTGATAATTGAATTTAAATATCTCCTCTGCAGCCTTTCCCATAAGTAGACTAATGAATGACCCACAGATATGCCAATAGTAAATATAGCCATGGTGGCTATGACTTCATTTTTAAAATATCCATTAACTGTAATCCCAGCACTCGGGAGGCTGAGGCAGGAGGATTGTTGTGAGTTCGAGACCAGCCTGAGCTACAAAGTGAGTTTATGCAGCCTGAACTGCATAGTGAGACTCTGTCTCAAAAAGACAAAAAAAAAAATACAATACCCATTAATATATCAATGTTATCAGAAAATATTGGTTCAGTACAATTCCAAGGGAGCACTATGGAGCCATGTAACTATGTTGCTACTTGTTGGTGTGGCTTAAATTAGAAAGATTTTTATAGCATAAAGAATAACCTCCAAGCTTTGTTCCTTTGTCCCCTTGTGGATGGGGTAAAAATAGGGGCATTTCTTCAAGGAGCCCATGATGGATAATCTTGATTGTCCACTTGATTGGTTTGAGAGATCTCTAAGAGATTAACCAATCATATTTCTGAGCGTGTCTGGGTGGGTCATGGGGGCATGCAGAGGGGGACTCTATTTTCTTCCTTGTTCCTTTCTCTTTGGCTCTTCACCTGTTTTCTGTTTCCCAGATGCCATACATTGAGCACCTTGTGTCTACCATATCCTTCTGTTATGGTGTTTCTCTGCTTTGGAGCCAACTGTCATAGGCCAAAATCTCTGCAAGAGTGAGCCAAAATCAACTTTTCTATCTTTAACGTTTCATGGCTGTTATTTTGACCCAGCAACAGACAAACTAATAGAGTCCTCATATACATCTAAACATCGAGGATTGTCAGTAAAAATGAATGAATGCTGACTCTTCATGTGTATAGACAACAATAACATATACAATATTTTAAAGTATTATTGAATATTGACCATTACTGAAGCTGAGTAATGGTTACAGGAATTTCACTTTATTTTTGTGTTTGAAATTTTCTGTAAGAACAAGTTTCAAAGACTGTTACTTAATTGAAGGTAGACTTTCAGTGTTTCTTCAACCAATGGATACTAGAAATACAACTACTGCTGTCGCAAATGCCTCAGAAAGTTATAACCTTAGGATGATATTTTCATACTAGAAATGGTTTAGAAAAACTGCTACACAAAATGGTTAGTGATGTGGGTTTATGTGAAGACTACAGAAATCACAATATGATATTAGAATTAGAATTTATATTAATTTTATTTATTTTTTTATGTATTTCATTGTTGCAGGGTCTGAGTATACAGCTCACACTCATAGTGATCCTCCTGCCTTCCCTACACTAGGATTATAGGCATGAGCCACTATATCTGAACTCTGTGGCTGGCTCTACCCACCCTCGGGGTGGGGCCGGCATGGCCCCATGTAGTGTCTGGGATTAAACTGCTGTCCTTGAGCTTGCCTAAGCTTTCCTTAACTTGCCTAAGAAGGCGCTTTAGCCCGCTGGGCTATCTTGCCTACCCCTGAAATTATACTAATTTTAAATAAGAAAATTAAAGGTTTTGCTTTATTATCAAATATAAAGACTGACTATAGTGTCCTTATGCAGCTTGTCAAGAAAAGATGGCTTTTTCACACATAAGGAACTAAATACCTTTCAAAAGAAATGTGCCTTTTACTTTTTTTCTCTTGTCTAATTGCTCTAGCTAATGTTTCAGGAATAACATTGAATAAGAGTGGTGGCAGTGGATGCCCTTGTCTTGTTCCTGGTTTTAAAGAGAAAGCTTTCAATTTTTGTCCATTTAGTATGATGTTGCTGTTGGTTTGTCATAGATGGCTTTTATCAGATTAAGAAATAAATCAGACCCACATGTGTAAACACTGTATTGTTTCCCTAGTGTAAGAAACTGAAAAAGGAAATAAAATCTGAAAAGTACAATAGTAACTGTGAAAGGGAAAGAAACTTCTAGGCCAAGAAGAATATATATTTATATGTGTGTGTGTGTGTATATATATATATATATATATATATATATATATATATATATATGTGTGTGTGTGTGTGTGTGTGTGTGTGTGTGTGTGTGTGTGTGTGATAGCTAAGATAGTTGTACTACTATTTTCCATTGGTTTGTTGAAATGAACAGTTAATAATTTATTTTTTTCTGGCCAGTTCTACATGCTTATATCTGGTAATCTGAATAACTACTCTGAAGATAGCAATACACAATATAACAACTGTTGTTGATTTCCTATCATCTTGCTTTGAAATTCTGCATCATTTCTAATGTTTTTGTCAGATTTTTATTCCCTTTAAAATAAAGTCAACTAGAGATGGAGAGAAAGCTTAGTGTTCTAAGCACCTCCCTGGCAAACACAAGGACCTAGGTTTGATCTCTCATACATGCCATGCTGGCCAGTAAAACCAGGTGAGGTGGTGCATACTTGTAAACTAAACTATTTTTATAAAGCAACTCAAGATATTGGGGAGGTGCTGGGGAGGTTGAAACAGGAGGATCACTATAGTCTGAGCTGCATAGCAAGACCCTGTACCAAATAGATAAATAAATAATAATAATTATTATTATGTTTATTGAAGAACAAATAGCAATGAGACAGTTTCAAGACAAATTAACAGAACAGATTTGATAAATTAATACATTGCAAAATGTTTTCGTAATGTTTTGGTGTTGTACAAGGTCCATGAATGATATTATACTTACAGACATTATTATAGCAGATGTCTTTAATCAGTGAATGAAGAGTGTAGCTATATACTTATTTAAAAAAGTGTAACTTAGTGAGAGCAGTTGAAAACAGCTACTTGCAAATTCTTTCACTATCTTGTGATTCTGTTGCTAAAAACTATGTCACCTATTTGCTCAACTGTAAAGAAAAGAGAAAAAGAACATTTTTAACTTACCTAAAAGAGTCTACTTGAATATCTTGAATTCATTCATAAAAAAATCATTCAGTTTACAAGAGTCACTGATTGATATTAGGAAAATTAAATAAGCTAAATTTTAACAAAATCCTTTATGTAATAATGCAGGTGAGACTGAAAATTTAACAGCATGATTTACTGAGCATTGTCAATGTCAAGTTTGATCCACTCAGAGCCACGAATCTTTATAAGGTATCATTATTAGCTATGACATACATTCAAGCCTATTGTAAGTTTAAATTGAACTCAGTATTCCAAAATATGAGACCATAGTTTTAATACTAATGAGGCATACTAATCACATTGTCTGACTAAAATGGTAGTAGCAACATTTCTCAAATAAGAGATCAATTTTATATTATCAGTTAATAAAACAATAAAATATTTTATCATATTTATCTTGTATTTTATATGTCCTATTTTTGATATTTTAGGCTTAAGGTTAATATAGTAAAGCAGCAGCAAATGCATATATTCATCCTGGGGTCTTGTTAAAATGCAGTTTCTGATTTAGTAGCTGTAGATCAGTGTCTAAATCTCAACATTTTTAGCCAGCTCAAAGATGACCCTGGTGCTATTTGTCCTCAGACCTCAGTTAAAGCAACAAGGGTGTGGCTGGTGGGGATGTCCAATGCATTTTATTGATAAAGTTGCACAAGAGATATATTTGGACATGACGGGGGAATTAAATGACCACACTTCCTTCTGGTTCTCCTCCCTGACTACTTCTATCAGTGGGGTTTGGTTCTGCTCTCTGACAAACACCTTAACACAACTAATTTCTGCAGCTTTAGAAGGCAGCTGGGCTGGAACAGCACCAACATCCTCATGAGTAAAGTATTGTCATGAATAAAGTTATGCACTCTGGACTGATGATGCTTCTGCCTGATACGCCTCACGTGAGGATTAGATGAATTAAGATGTATAAAGTATTCTACAGAATGCACAAGAAAGTGTAGCTATTATTGTTGTAGAGGGTTTCCTGTGACCTGGGCTAAGATTCTCTTAAGACAATTATTTAGTCTTTTTAAATGCTGAGACAAATAAGCTGTCCAAAAACAATGAAGAAGCCCACCGAGCTAGTGAGAGCTTTTGTGGCTCTCCCGGCCCCTGATCCACCCGAGCCCGGCCTGGTGAATGTGTGGGAGAACCTTTGGCTTCTGTGCGCACCACACCATCCAGAGCCCCTGACCCAAGACCTCCAAGTGAGAATTTTTAAAGCAATCTCGGCCAATTCACCCCAGCCCAGACTGCCCTGTGGCTCTGTGGACTCCCTGCCCCCAAGACTGATGAGCAGGTAAGAATTTTTGTGACTCTTCCAGCCCCTGATCCAGTCCAGCATGGCCTGGTGAGTGTGTGGGAGTGCTTTAGCACTCCACAGTGCTCCTTGGGCCAGGGGCACAACAGAGGCGAACCACAGGCCCACAGTTGTGCCAGAAGGGCTGCACCAAAAAGGAGCTGAACACAATAAGTTAGATCCAGGCCACATATAACTGGATAATCTCAAACTTAATAGACTGACATCCGAATTTCATTATGTGCTAAGGTTGTAACTGCACTAAAGCTCTATATCAAAGGTCACAGATCAACACTATACAAAATGACAAAGACAAGGAGCAAAATGCAATCTCTGGCCTCAAACCCATCAATGATAAATGCAGAGGACATAAACTCAGCTGAAATGAATGAATTAACAGAGTTGGAAGCAAAGGAACAACAGCAGAAAGGTATAGAGGAAATCAGACCAGAATTAACACCTGAAATAAAAAAAATTGAATGCATAGCATCTGAAGTAATGAATGAAATCCAGAAAAGTATGGGGGAAACCCAATGCCCACCCAGAACAAGTGCAGAGAACACTATTCCAGCTGAAACATGTGAATTAACAGTGTCACAAGCAAAGAAACAACAGCAGAAAGGTAAAGAGGAACTCAGAGTGGAAATAATTTCTGAAATAAAAAAAGAAATCTTTGAAATCATAGCATCTGAAGTAGAGAATCAATTACAGAAATATATGGAGGAAACCCAATTTGGAAAAAACCCTGCAGTAAAAGAACAGCTACCTCTAAAGAAGATATTGATAAAAAAAATAGAGGAGATTAGAAATATGAAAGATTCCTTGAAAGAGCAACACAGGAAAGAAATAGATCACATGAAGCAGAGTCAAAGCGATATAGAAGAACTTAAAATCTCAATCATGAGTCTACAAAACTGTTTGAGTGAAAGCGAAGACAGAGTTTCAGATCTTGAAGACACTGGTTCAGCTAGTGAAAAGGTGAGAAAGGATCTCCTAAAAACAATGAGGATGCAGGAAAAAATAATCCATCACCTGCAAGATAATGCCAAGGCAAACAATGTGAGATTAATAGGCATCAATGAGAAAAAGTCAATACAAATGATATAAAAAGAATATGGGCAGAAGTAGTAGCAGAAAACTTCCCTAATATGAGGAAACAATCCAACATTCAGGTAACTGAAGCATACAGAACACCAAATAACTTCAGCCCAACTAAAAACACACCAAGATATATAACAGTCAAAATCCCAGAAATCCAACACAAGAATAATATACAGAAAGCTGCTAGAGAGAAGAAGCAGATCACATTCAAAAGAAAACCCATCAGAATTACAGCTGACTTCCCTATACAAACCATGAAGGCAAGGAGAGCACGGAGCAGAGTTCTTAAAGTCCTCTATGAAAACAAATTCCAGCCCAGATCACTATACCCTGCAAAACTCCCTTTCAAGTTTGATGGAGAAATGAAATACTTCCACGACAAGAAAAATGAAATAATTTCATGATGACAAAGCCATCCCTATACAGGCTACTGAAAGATGTTGTACAGAGGGACCACAATGACCAGAACTCCATGCATGAGAACAAAAGGAACCCACTAAATAGGGCAAACAATTAAACACAGGACAAAAAGGAGTAAACAACAGCAGATAAATAACATGAAAATCATAAGTCAACACATTTCAATTACAACCATCAATGTAAATGGACTCAATTCATCAATTAAGAGAAATAGACTGGCACAGGGGATTAGGAAACAAGACCCAACTATATGCTGTATACAAGAAACACATTTAACTCAACAAGAATTCATAGGCTTAAAGTCAAAGGATGGAAAATAATACTACATGACCCAGCATTGCTGAAAAAAGCAGGAGTAGCAGTTCTGTTCTCAGACAGTCTCAACTTCAAGCCAAGAAGGATCAAATGGCACAAAGAAGCCCACGATATATTTGTTAGGGGAAAAAATTCAAGAGGAAGAGGTAACACACATAAATATCTATGCACAAACACAGGAGCACCCAATTATGTAAGACAAGTCTTAATGGACATGAAAAATCTAATATCCAAGACCACAATCTAAATAGGAGACCTTAACACCCACTTATCTCAAAAAGATAGGTCAACCAGACAAAAAATTAGCAAAGAAGCAGCAGAACTGAAACAGAGCTTGGAACAAAAGGACCTGGTGGACATATACAGAAAGTTCCAACCTACCACAGCTGAATACACATTTTTTTCAGCTGCACATGAGTCATTTTCTAAAATAGACCACATACTGTTCCATAGGTCATGCTTAAGTGTCTGCAAAAAATGAGAAATTATCCCATGCATATTATCCAACCACAGTGCAATGAGACTAGAAATAAATGATAAATGAAACCAGAAAACCTGCTAAATTCATGGACATTAAACAACACCCTACTCAGCAATCACAGATGAAATTAAAAAAGAAATTCAACAATATCTACAATTCAATGAAAATTCAACCACAACTTTGTGGAATTTATGGAATGCAATGAAAGCAGTTCTCAAGGGGAAAATCATGGCTATGAACTCACACATTAGGAAAACAGAACAGGGAGCCGGGTGTGGTGGCGCATGCCTGTAATCCCAGCACTGGGGAGGCTGAGGCAGGAGGATTGTTGTGAGTTCGAGACCAGCCTGAGCTACAAAGTGAGCTTAAGGCCAGCCTGAACTGTATAGTGAGACCCTGTCTCAAAAAAGACAGAAAAAAAAAAAAAAAAAAAAAGGAAAACAGAACAGGAACAAATAAACACCCTAATGTTGCACCTCTGACATCTAGAAAAGAAGAGCAAACTAAATCCAGAGCCCAAAGATGGGAAGAAAACATAAAGATTAGAGCAGAAATTAATTCAATTGAGATGAAGAAAACAGTTTGAAGAATCAACGAATCAAAAGTCTGGTTCTTTGAAAGACTAAATAAAGTTGATAAGCCTCTAGCTAACCCTATCAAAAAGAGGAAAGAAAAAATGCAAATACAAGCAATAAAGAATGAAAAGGGTGAAATCACCACAGACCCAGTGGAAATTCAGAAGATTATCAATAGTTACTTCAACAATGTTTATGCTCACAGATTACAAGACACGGAAGAAATGGACAGATTCCTCGAAAGCTACAAATAGCCAAAACTGAATCAAGAAGATATAACAACTCTCAATAACCCAATAACAGCCAAAAAGATATGAAACGTAATAAAAAGCCTGCCGACAAAGAAAGGCCCAGGTCCTGATGGATTCACAGCTGAATTCTACAAGAAATTTATAGAAGATATAAGCCCCACACTCCTGAAAGTCGTCAATGAAATTGAAAAGGAAGCAGTGGTCCCAAAATCATTTCAGGAGGTATTATACTGATTCCAAAACCAGGGAAAGACGCAACTATAAAAGAGAACTATAGGCTAATCTCCCTCATGAACATAGATGCAAAAATCCTCAATAAAATCTAGTGAATAGAATACAGCAAATCATTTAGAAGATCATACACCAAGATCAGGTAGGATTCATCCCAGGGATGCAAGGATAGTTCAATATTCAAAAATCTATAAATGTAATACACTATATTAATAGATTGAATTTAAAAACCACATGATCATCTCAATTCATGCAGAAAAGGCTTTTGACAAAGTCTAATACTCATTCATATTCAAAGTCCAATAGAAAATTGGAATAAAAGCCCTAAACCTCAATTTGATAAAGGCCATCTATGGCTAATATAATTCTGAATGGGGAAAAACTGAAAACTTTTACTCTTAGATTTGGTAGAAGAGAAGGATATCCTCTATCACTCCTCCTATTCAATACCATTTTGGAATAATTAGCTACAGCCATTAGCAAAGAGGAAGAAATAAAAAGAATAAGAATAGGTAAAGAAGTTAAAGTATCACCATTTGCAAATGACATGATACTTTATTGGAAGACCCCAAAAACTCCACCAAGAAGCTACTAGAATTAATCCACAAATTCAGTAGCATAGCAGGATACAGAGCCAATACTCAAAAGTCAATAGCATTCCTCTACACAGATAACAAGCACACTGAAAGGGAAACAATAGAAACAATACCTTTTACAATAGCACCATGGAAAATGAAATACCTTGGGATTCACTTAACCAAGGAAGTCAAAGATCTTTTCACAGAAAATTACAACACCCTAAGAAAACAGATTATAGAGGATTTCAGAAAATGGAAAGATATTCCATACTCCTGGATAGGAAGAACCAACATCATGAAGATGGCCATACTCCCAAAATTATTGTACAAATTTAACTCAATCACTATCAAACTGCCACGAACATACCTCCCAGACTTAGAGAAATCACTGCTAAATTTTATTTGGTACCGGAAAAGACCTAGAATCGCAAAGGCAATCCTGGCCAACAAGGACAAGGCAGGAGGCATCACAATTCCTGACTTGAAATTATACTACAAAGCTACTGTGATAAAGTCAACATACTATTGGCAATAAAATAGACCTGAGGAACAGTGGACTAGATTAGATGATGCAAATGTCTCTATGAGTACACTCAGCCACCTGATCTTCGACAAAGGGGTGAAACATGCTTACTGGAAGAAAGATAGCCTCTTCAACAAATGGTGCTGGAAAAATTGGCTTTCTATATGGTGAAAACTAAAACTTGACCCAGGTCTATTGACATGCACCAAGCTGAAGTCAAAATAGAATATGACCTAAACATTAAAACAGAAACACTCAATCCCCTGGAAGAGAAAGTTGGAGGAACTCTTGAAGACTTAGGTATAGGGAAAGATTTCATGAACAAACATGTTAGTTATATGGAAAACACTTGAAAGAATTAACAACTGGGACCAACTCTTCTTGAGGAGTTTTTGTAAGTCAAAAAAATTGTCAACAAAGTGAAAAGACAACCCACAAATTTTGAAAATATCTTAATTGATAAGCACTCAGACAAAGGTGTGCTCTCTAGAATTTATAAAGAACTAAGATCCATTAGGGCCCTCAAATTTAAAGTTCCAATCCAGAAATGGGCATCCAAGATGAACATACACTTCACAGAGGACGAAATTAAAGAAGCAAATATGAAAAAATGCTTCACATTACTAGCCATCCATGAAATGCAAATTAAAACAGCACTGAGATACCATTTCACTCCAGAAACAATGGCTATCATAAGGAAATCAACCAACAACAAATGTTTCAGAGGATGTGGGGAAAAGGGAACACTTCTCCACTGCTGGTGGGAATGTAGACTGGTACAACCATTGTGGAGGTCAAGATGTGGTATTTTTATACAATGGAGTATTACTTAGCTATAAAGAATGATAAACTTGAAGCATTTATATTGAAGTGGATGCCACTTGAACATATACTCGTAAGAGAAATAAACCAGACACACATGTGTAAATATCATATAGTCTCCCTAGTAGAAGAAATCAAATGAAGAAATACAAATAGAAAGGTACAACAAGTAAAAAAAATTTAGTCGGATAGGGTAAACTGAACTGCATACACTGCAGGGTAATATTCAGCTTCTCTTCTGGATGGTTAACAACCTAAGTTTGCAGATCAAAAATTGGAGAAATGGAAGGTCTGCAAGGTTAGCCAACATTTTGGCCCTAGCCTTTCAAGGTCAGTGAAGACTCAGCACATAGGAGAACCTTTACTGTAACATCATGGAACTCAAATTTTCTGATCAAGGAGATTATGGAGACACAGAGGAATGTGATAGATGATCTATAGTGTGCCTAAGGAGAGTCTCATGGAGAGAAAACTTTCTCTCAGGCTTTCCCAGAGAGAAAACTGGTAAAGCAATGGCCGTGACTCATCCACATGGCTGACACTGACAAAGGATCTACAGAGTGAGGTACAGCGTTATAGGATAAACCCTGAGGGGACTTGACTGACCTCATCAGATACAAAGGTTACATTTTTTGTTATATATGTCTTGCTTTATCTTGGTCTTAACCATCCAGCAGAAGAGTATAAAAAGGAGGTATATAAAATAAGGCCGTAATAATAAGCTGAGCTGTAAATGGCTCTAGTCAACAACTTCTTCGGATAACCCACTAATATTGTGGACTGTTGGATTGTGTTGGATTGTTTCATTGAATATTAATTGAATGACAATAGAATACCCATCTTTGACAGGGCTAAACAAAAAAAGGGGGATACAAAAGAAGAACCATTCTTTGTTTGTATAAACAGTGCAGTTAGGATAAATATGCAGTACTTTTGAGTAATTCTATGAGAAGAAAGATTTGCAATAATAGTTTTTGGACAGGATATCCTGTCAGCTTCTTGTACTATGGATGACCACTAAGAAGATAACAGTGTAAAAATATTAATTATTGAAACTGTACTATAATTCAGCTTTAAAAAAGACATGTATGTAGCTACATTCTCTTAATTCATTGATTAGAGGCATCTGCTCTAATAGTGTTTGTAAATAGAATATCATGTCTGCACCTTGTACAACAAATAACCACTATGAAAACAATATGCAATGTGTTAGTTATTGAATCTGTCCTACTAATTTGAATTGAAAGTGTCTCATTCCTATAAAAACAAATGAAAATCAATCCATTATATATCTATATATGGAAGTGTCAAATTGAAACCCTTTGGGTTGTATAACTAATATGCACCAAAATGATGATAATAATAAAACAATTATCATCCAAAACATCTATGTCATGAAGTATGGCTAAAAATTTGTTTTAGAAAATAATTTATTTACTTATTTATTTGGTGCAGGGTTTCACTATGCAGCTCAGACTCATAGTGATCCTCCTGTCTCAGCCTCCCCAGTGCTGGGATTACAGGTGTGCGCACCATGCCTGGTTTCTGTGCTTGGCACATTATGTCTGTCATGGTATACAGTACAGAGGATCTAACCCAGGTCCTTGTGCTTGGCAATCAGGTGCTTAGATTGCTGAGCTATCTCCCCAGCCCCTAAAAACTTTTAAGCTGAAAAATATTTAAATTGTTTGAAACCATTTCAGCTATTTAAAACAAACCAACAACATACATACAAATTCAGTAAACATTATGAAACACCTAACTTTGGGAAATGTAATTTACTAACATTCTTTTACATAAATTAGTTCCCAATTGTATCATATATACTTCATTTATGGAAATTTCCCATTCTTTTTTCTTTTTTTTTTGGAAGAACCAGTGATTGAACTGAGGCCCTCGCACTTGCCATGCAAGAACATATTCTACTGAGCTATCTCCCTATTTTTTTTATTTATTTATTTTGGAAATTTCATATTATCTGTGAAGAAGTTGGAAACATCTACCAAAAATGATAGATTTGTTTTTAAAAATATTGATATGTAGACTTTATCTCTAGCCATAAGTAGTTTAGCTATGTGTTTGGTAAGACAATTTCTAGATTATAATAATAATATGTCACTAGCATACAGGAAAATTCTTATGTTTATATTCCCATTTTTTGTTAATGTGAACAAGATCTATATTTCCTTCATTTATAATAGTTGCTCTGTTTTATATTTCAATTCAATATCTATTGTAATTATTTTTTTACTTTTTGGTGGAACTGGGGATTGAACTCAGACCCTTGAACTTGCCAGGGAAGCACTTACTCTACTGAGCTATTTCTCCAGGCCCAACATCTAGCAGAATTAAAAGCATCCATTAACTTTAAACTATCAGTTATTTTGTTTGGTTTAAATATTGTAACTCTCAGAATCTGATTTTTCCTTTTGATCTTTGAAAGATAGAGTTTAACCCATATGGATGAAGCCAGATCCATCAAAACCCAGAGATGGGTTACTTTCTGAGTTGGTAAGTAAACCAGTTCAAAGCTATTAAACATTTCAAACCCTGAATAGCATAGAGTGGCAGGACTCTTTCTCTAGATGCTCATCTGTCTGTCTGCATCTTCTTTTATGTGACCTTTTGTTTCTTTTGGACCTGCACAAATTTCTCTCTGATTCTTTCTTTTCCAAAGTTTAGACACTCATTGTTTTCTATATTTCCTATCTCCTTTCTAACCCTTCCTACTTTGACTGAGCTCCATGATCACTGAGGCTGTTTAATTAGTTGCTATTTTAGAAGAATCTAGAATATTTTGGCACTGTTAAATACATATTTGTTAATTTTTTATTTTTTGGCAGAACCGGGGATTGAACTCAGGCCCTTGTGTTTGCCAGGCAAGTGCTTATACTACTGAGTTATCTCCCTGGTCCCTGTTCATTTTCTTTAATATTAAGGTTGGATTTCCTGGGTTTCATAATGCAAAAATTTTTATTTTATATTTTATTCTGTTTTTTTCTTTGGAATAAAGTAGAACAATCTAGACATGCTGGAATAGAAGCACATAAACATGGATGCCTGTAAGACAACAAAAAATAAGAGTACAGCTGCTTCTTTCAAAGCAAGTAAGTGTTTCAAAGCAAGTGAGTGAGTAAGAAAATTTTTCCCAATTTATAAATATTAGTTTAAATTAATTATCTGCTTACTAAAGTAGAAAAAGGCCAAGTATTGATTTTTAGATACAATAATGATTGTTACTTCATATTTATCAAGACATCAATATGAAAACAAACACACACTAACTATATTCACAGTAAGGAAATTCAAAGAGAAAAGGACCTTGTGTCTTGCACTGCCCTTCCTTTACTTCTCATATTAGCCTTGATGAAGAGAAAAGAAAAGCAGACTGAGTAACTTGTGTTTATTTAAATCCTAAGCCATGTGCCCTCTGACTTCTCAAATGACTGAGTGGGTGGAAGCAAGCACAGGCATTGTGCCAGTCTGTGCATAAATTCTGTCACATGTAAGGCAAGAGGCAGGATGACACAAAGTAAGTCACAAGTTTTCAGGACTCTAAATTGAAGTTTTGTTTTTATCAGGGCCCTAGGGAAAAAAAGTCATGACCCATAAAGTCATGACCCCTAGCCACCACCTCTCCTACATTCTGAGGACATAAATCAGGTGTCCATTGCGATCAGTCAATCCGACTGATTTTTTCACGTTCCCTGCCTTTGCTCTGGCCCATTCTGGGAGACTTCCATGTTGTGACTGATGGTAAGAGAGATCTTCATGGTCAATACCATGCCTTCATCACTGTCTTATCCACACAGCTCCCAAACTTGGACATCCTGGGGTTTAGCACAAAGCTTAGTAAGTGTTCAATAAATGTATACAGAATGCATGAATGTTGCCTTGGACAAAGTGGCAGCTTCCACGCACAGCATAATTGCACTAAGTGCGGACCCTGAAGATAGGAAAAGCCATAAAACTGATGCTGTAAGAAAATGTTTCTTGTTTATACTGCTGCATCTTGATCTTTGGCTGATCTAAGCACAAAGAGAGCTCTTTCAATTCAGAGAAAGGAGGTTTATGATGTGTGGGAGAGTGAAGAATAATGGGTTCAATTGATAGACTGGAGATGCTCTCAGTTTCTGAAAGCTTGGAAACTTCATCTATACATCCATCCCAGAGGGCAGAGGCAAATAAGGACAGATGGAAAACACAGCTTTCTTGGGAACTGGTTTTCAGCTCCTCGGAGGCAAAAATACATTCATTCTGTAGCACCCTGAATCAATTCTCCAAAATATGATGTTGTGCCTTTGCTTACCAGTACCTAAAAATATGTCTTTATCATTCATATTTTTATTTTTTTTGTCTTAAAGCCATTGAACCAGACTCACTTTCAGAACAGCGATTGTGGCAAAGAAGAAATCAGATTACACTGAAAGCACTTTCAAATGGATCTCCTAACTGATGACTTGTTGCCTGTAGCTAAAGTCTCCCATTGTGTTCCTTGCCAATTGCAACTATGGGGCAATAAATACACAGCCAATTTAAGTTAGCTTTTCTTTTTAGGCTAGACATCAGAGACTGACACATTGTAACCTAGGGTTTTGACAGCACTTTAAGGCTATAAGCCAGGTGGACTTAGTGGGGCAAGGCACACAGGGAAGTAAGTTTCATTCATTTATTTTAGTATTTCCCTGCCATAGCCTGTTTGTATTTACATTGCTCTTGGCATATCTGTTCTTCTCTATAGACATCATACTTTTAAACCTATAAGCTGGATGTGGTGATGTGTGACTATAGTCCCAGGTGTTCCTGAGGCTGACTTAGGAGGGTGCCTTCAACCTAGAAGTTTGAGATCAGTACATGAAATCTGCCAAAACCCCATTGTAAAGCAAAACAACTTCACACCTTTCATCTAGCAGTTTCCAGATATTGGTCATGGATGAAGCACAATTCTTCAGCTCCATTGTGAGGTTGGAATAATTCAAAGCACACAATGTTTGATTGAGAACATTCTTAATTTTATTTTCTTTAATTTTATAAAATACATTTTGTAAGATAAGTTTCTAAAAGTTTATTCTTTATGTGTGTTAAAATTGAAATTCTATTTCAGAAATAAAGGAAACACTTTCAGTTGATTAAATTTCTTTGTGTGTGTACATGTGTATATGTATTCATGTGAGGTTTTCAGAGAAGGTTGGTTATTCGTTATGTTATTATATCAAAACAAAAGACAAAATATGTATTACTTCACTTTCTTGATCTTGATTGGTTTCTTATAGAGCCCTTTTCTTCTCCTCCCTTTATGTAGCCTGGAAGCTCATCTTGTATTTTGGTCTAAAAGCAAGTATCAAGTTTCTTTTTGTAAAGCTACTATGTCTCCTTAAACATTGCTAAACCCACTTTAGGGGAAAAGAATACCAGAATTCTTTAAAACAAAAGAACTACAGTAAAATTTTTCCTTCAGTTAAAATCAATCTGACATATATATTTGTTTAATCCACAGTTAACAAAAAAGAGAAAAAGACTGAAATCCAGAAGCTATTCAGATTTCAAACTCTTCTGTCCTTTTCCATGAAAGTTTGCCAACTGAATAGCTGACAGCTGGTGCAATTCATTATGTAATTTATGCCAGGAAAAAATAACTTCTATGTTAAATCTAACTCTTAACATGCCAAGATAACATCACTAAATAAAATAATTTCTCATTAGCTGGAAAAAATGATTGAACAGGTTATTGAAATAGAGGATCAAATTCACTGAATCTGTTTCTACAAAGAGCAGAATACCTGTAGAAAATTGCAATAGCTTCTTGGAACTAGCCTATTCTATTTTTTCATTAGCCAATTTTAAATATCATTTGGAATAGTTACTACTCAACTTCCCTTTTCTTAAGAAGAAATATGATCAAAGATTCATTCTCCAGATCTTTCTGATATAACCCAAACAAGTGACAAATTGTAGAATGTGAAATGTGCATCATTTGGAAACAAGTCAAGATCTTCAAATCACCTATTATGGCTGAATGGGTAAAATCCTATGAAAAGAGCACCATTATGAAGATATGACAGAGGCCAGAGCACACGATTATTTAACAGAAAAAAGACATGCTATCCAAGGAGTTATCTACCCTGTGTGCCTACCAGAGGGCCATCTTGAGATACACCATTAGCCACCAATAAGTGTTATTCTTTAGGCCTGCCTTTTTTTTCTGAGTAAGCTAGTTTCCTTCTATTCTAAGCTCCTTGGAAACCACAGGGTTGTCATGGTAGCTGTTATCAAGTAGAAGGGAATGAGAAGATACTGACAACGCCTTGTTTCTCTTCCTAAATAGGTATAAGGCCAGATGTCCCCTTAATCTACATAGACTCTATGCTTCCTTATACTATAAGTAAGATTGGCTGAGTTAGGGCTTAAATAGTCTATCATCATTGGGGTCAGAGCTCTCTTTCTGAGGGTGAAAGATCCTTGCTTTGATTCCCCTTCTCCCAGCTGCATAGGCAGATTTGGGCAAATGCTATTGTTTTGCTGGTATTTTTCCTTCTATCTGCAGTGCTAATAGGGAGATAGGAATGAGTTATCTGTATGCCAAGGAGAATATATTTGGCCCCTCTATATGGCAAAGGACCAAACACATTCCTTCTCTACCTGAACATCTTTCTTCCCATCTGTGGAAGTGGCCTTCCATGTTCTCAGGAGATGCTTAGGAATTGAATTAGAGCTTCCATTGCTTTGTAACCTGCACTTGGGGAGTCACTTTCTCATGCATTTCCTATTTCTCACAGGAACCAGCTGTGAAGCAAAATGACTAAAAGAGGTACATAAGAGGGAGAATCCACACAGAGGGAGAATCCACACAGAGGTAACTTTCTTGTTACACCCATCAAGTAAGAAGAGGACCAGTCAGCAGCAAAGGCAGAGTTAAGATGGGAGACACAGCATTGTAGGCTATATGGTTAGAGCCTTGCTATTAGGGAAAAGAGGGACTTCTACTGGAGATCAGAACTTGGTGCCTCGGCCCATGAGTTTAAGAACGGCGAAGTTGTAAGTGGCAGCAATCATAAAAGTGAGCTGTAGGGAACAGAAGAAAGAATATGAGTAACAGCAGAAAAGAAAGCTCTCCTTCCTGAAATCCTATTTGCAATTTAAAAGGGTAGAAATAAAAGTATAACTAAATAAAGGGAGAAATTGGACTTTGAGAAAAAATGCAACATATTACAGGCTTTCTTTCCAAACGCTTGAGTAAAAACCTCTTTGAGATATTTCCTTTCAATGGCCCAGGCCTAAAGTATTAAATCAACACAGGTTTATGCCACACCTCTGCTCAGTCTAACACTGGGATTTCCTCATGGAAGTGATCAACACATAGGAACTGTCACAATTCACATGTCTGAGTGACTTGGAGCCATGGGGTACTTGTTGTAGACACAGAACCAGAAGACAGAACACAGCCTTCACTTGCTGAATGCTTCTATTTATTATATAAAGTGAAAAACCAGCTGACTTGGTATAAAAGCCTCACAAGTAGAGGAGAAAATTCTGTGAGCTCATGCTTGTCCAGTCACTGCTTCTTCAATGACTTCAGGCAAACTGTTGCACTGTTTAGTACCTTAGGACTTTAATCTGCACAATGAACACACTACTTTGACACTACAGCACATCATCAGCAAGACCCAGAACACAGAATTGCATTCTACTCCCAATAGTTTTAATAATGGAGGTCTTGGGAGCCAGGGAGATGGCTCAGTGGAATAAGCGCTTCCTCGGCAAGCGCAAGGGCCTGAGTTCAATTCCTGGTTCCTCCAAAAAAAAAAAAAAAAAAGAAAAAATAATGGAAGTCTTTCCAGTATTTTCATGAGAGAATCTAAATCCACTGGAGAGCATCAAAGATGGATTAATATCTATAGTACATACAATGCTAGATTATGGCAGATCACGTGTATTAATGTTTTCATATCTGTATAACTGATTGATCAGGCTGTGTTGAGAGTCAACAGTAATCTGTGACTATAAAGCACTTAATGATATCACATGATCTGTAAATTCTTTATATCATCACTCATTGCTATGAATATATTAACTCCATTTACCTTGTGTCATTTCTATTGTTTCTGTCTGAAATTGTTCTACCTTGCAAATACAAAGAAGAAGTATACAACTGTATTCCTTTCTCTATCTTTCCCATAGTTTCACTCCAGGATTTCAAGCATGGAAAGAGTCTATCTTCTTGCCTTTCAGCATAGCTATACCTAAGCTATCCAAGGATTCTTTATTTGCTGAGATCATTCAAAGACACTCACCAGGGAAACCAGTGTGGCTGCAGCCCCCACAAATGCAGCAATAAACAGGTGGAAGGTCATTTGGAACTGTAGAAAAATGTAAGAAGGAAGACTATTTCTAGCAACAGCAAAAAAAATGATCCACTATAAATTATGAATACAGCTTTCTGTACATGCTGAATTTTTGTATTAATTACACATCTCTATTTTTTTTGCCTGTGTGTAGGCCTCCAATTGTTCAATGTAAAGTATGCCCCTAGCCACTTTGCACCCAGAATACAGAAAACTCATAACATAGTGCCATACTGCGAAGTGGTCAGCTCTTTCCCTGCAATAGAGTCCAGGGTCTCAAAATTTAAATTTGGCAGTTTGCTTTCAAAGAAATTCTTTAGTACTTTTCTCCCCCAGGATTTATTTTTATTTCCTTGTCTCATTTGTGTGTATCTGTTTTCAATAAAGTGCTTTCCTTTTTCAAGTGGACTTATTTTTACCTCTCATTAGAGATTAACTAGTTCCAACTTGAAAGAGTTTTATGGAACTGACGAGTGTCTCTGTGCATAGCCCACATTATTGGATAAGCTTTTTAACTAAAGGATGAAAATTTTCATTTGGGGAATTTTACAATTAATCTCCATCTCTGCTTAAAGCTATACAGTTTGAAGGAAAGGAGTTTTGGAGTAGATGCTTTTCTATGCAACTCAAAGGAAGATAAGTGTTTTTTAACCATCTGTACTCACTGACTCAGGCATACTTAGCCAATATCATTAAAGAGAAAGTTTAGTCTTTAAGATTCAACCCCACAGGTAGAAATTTCCATGATACAGCTAATCCAAATGGCCCACTCACCTCAGCTGTTTTGCAGATGGATAGGAGGTTGGAGCCACAAACCTTGCCAGGGAAAGCATTCCATGGGAGAACACCTAAGTTAGATGTAAAAATCAAGCATGGTAAGCTTCATGGAGTTAGAAGTCCACATGGAGACACCTCCCTGCCCAAGTCCTGTCTTCTCTATTCTGACTATAAAGCTGGATCTTGCCAAAAATCAGGTTTCTCTTTTCCAGAGTTTTATGTAAAAATAAAGGTACTATCTAGAAGTTGAACGTCTTGTGCTTTTTATTGAAATACGTTGCTTTGGCATGGAAAATAGCAGTCAACCAGACTACAATATTATGAACAGCCAAGAAAACTCACAACCACTTCCAAGGTCCCTTCCAAAATCTTGGGAAGAAATTTCTCCTGTTTCAGTGGGAAGGAATTAACAAACTGCAATGTAGGCAGACATTATCTTGTATTTTCCACATAGCCACCACCCTCCTTACACTAAGGAAAGAAACAAAGATGTGCTGCTTCCATGGGTAGTAGGGCATTTAAGGCATCAATATCTTAACTCACCATACATTCTGGCATCAGCACAGAGACTGCCTATACTGGCAGAGGTCTTGCTGGGGAATGCAATAGATTGGCAGGTAGTCCATGTATTGAAGTAAATGTACACAGGCACAGCAGAACAGGCAAACACCAGGAGCCACACAACGGTCAGGGCATAGGTGATGCCCACAAACTAGAACAATTGACATGGAGTAGTTAGAAATCCGCATCAGGCTGCCAATGTTGAAAAACAGACTGGGAGATCCTGGAATGGTTTCTGCCAATGAAAGCAGACTCAGGGATCTCCCCCAAATTAAATTAGTGAGCAGGGTGCCTCCACCAAGTGTTACTGGCAGTATCTACTAGAGAACTGGCCCCAAGTGTGATAGAAGGAAGGGAAAACAGGGAAGGGATTGGAGTGAGGAGGATCCCGGTGTTAGAAAGGCTTCAGGGGAAATTTTTGGCAAATAAGGTGTAAAGAAATTGAAACAGATCTGGAAAGAAAGTTGTGCCATTTTGTGCCTTAAGCTGAGCTTAGAAAATGTTCCTTGTTACAGGATTTTTGTTCCCTGATCATTGAATAAAGCCAATAGGATAATGAAATTTCAAATATAAAACCTTTCCAAGCAAACTGCTGGCCACAAAAACAAGAAATCACCACAACTCACACACTTTAAGCTCCCAAAAGGTCTTTTTTTTCTTTTTGTGGTGCTGGGGATTGAACTCAGGACCTTTACATGCTAGGCAAATGCTCTGTCACTGAAGCAAATCCTCAGCCCAGCCCACAAATGATCATAAGAGACTAAAAGCTATGTGTGTTTCACCAGAAGCACAGATAATATTCAAGAAAAGATAAATCATTAAATATGTAGATTTTCAACAGTGTAAGGTCACCAAATACTATACATTCTACTTTGGAATTAGTTAATTGCTATGATACAACCTTCTTCGGAGGTCTAAGATTCAGTCCCATGAGCAGCATTTTAGATTTGTGCAGTCACACCCATGCTTGTGGCCCCTCCTAGGAAGGGAATAAATGGATACCAACAGATGGCTTAGAAATGGTCCGTTGTATAAAAGCATCCTAGAAAACTCTTGCTTTTCATTTTGATATAAAATTTCCTAGGGAACCTTTAAAAAGTGAGGCTAAGTCAGCCAGGCACCACGTTCTTCCTGACCTTCTCATTTGGCTGTAGCCATCACTTCCTCACTCAAAAGCCAGGGCCCTGGAGAGGATCCAGCCTTGAGTGGGGATGAGACCACAGATTCATGCCCAGTTGTCCCCCACCCCTGGTTATTGCCACAAAATCCTGAGGATGATCACCTTGTCGGGATGTCCTAGCCATTTTCCCAAACAATGACACACCCGCTCCAAAGAATGAGCTTGATGTTGGCCTCTGGAACCCCTCCCCTTCTGGCCCCCTGTTACCGTTGCGCTCAGGCCCTTGCCGCAGATGGTGGTCTTGTAGTCGCCAAAGATCTGCCTGACTGCACCGGTGGTGTAGAAGCCCTCAGCCAGCAGGAGGGCCCCATAAAGGAAGAAGAAAGAGGCAGTTCCATAGATGACATACTGGAAAGCATGGATCCTGCATTGACAGAAAAAAGAGACCAATCATGTTTGTTGAGACTTAGCTCTTCTCTCATATAAATGTCAGTCAGTCTGTCCGTCTGTCCGTCTATCTGTCTGTCTGTCTATCTATCTATCTATCTATCTATCTATCTATCTATCTATCTATCTATCATCTATCTGGCACCTTAACAATGATAAAGCATCTTTAGAAGAAATGCTAGGATTATCCTCTATGCTTTCACCTTATTTTTACTGAAGTGATTACAGGTAGCCAAGTAGCCTGGAGCACCAACTTCTGCACCCACCTCTTGCCTGACCTGCAAGCTAGACCCTGCAAGAACCAGGAAGGCCATTTTTTTTCTTGCCTCAGCCTTCAGAGATGCTACCTGCCACAGGAGAGGATCTGAATAGAAAGGAATAGAGCTGAAAGGAGAGTATTCTAAGCTGCTCTATAAGCAGGAGTTCAGCACTAAGCCTGAGAAGATGTAAAATATGTCAAGCCAGGAGTATCAAACATATACATTAAGTCATTATGCCTCTCCTCTACTCTCCATACCTACCATTATAGGGGAACCTCAAGCAACACTGACCATACCCATCAGAAGCTAGAATATGCAGGAGAAAACAAGAATAGAGTAGGAGGGGACTGGCAGACAGAAAACCGCCCCATTCTGCATCTGATACTCTTTCTCCCTTCACTTAGGAGTTCAGATGTGGCACAGATGGAGTCTTTGCACAGAAAGAAAACTCAGGAATCATGCTGACTCCACCCTGATTCCTTACTGAGAATTCTCCAGGTACTGAGGAATTCTGTATCTCCAAGATGGCGAGGGGGAAAGACAGATGAGTCTGTGTGAGATGGTAGGTACTTACACATTGATGAGATACTCATAGTCCTGGTAGTTTTTGGAGAAATAGGTCTCAATTAGTTTTTCTGTGCCAGTGAGTGCTTCATGTCCACAACCACAGAACAATGCCACTCCAAAGAAACACAATCCAGTGGCCACCAGGGAAGCAAAGGGGGCCCCTACCAGACATCTTGCACAGCACTCTAACAAACCTAGGAAGGAGGAGAGGAAACAACAGTAAGGCACATACAGTAGGTAATTTATCTACTCAAAACTTCTTGGCCATAGGGTGCAAGCCCTATGTTCCCAAGCCCTGAGGAACTGGTCACCCTGAAGTGCAAGAGCAGGAAAATCTAGAGGTTTGATTTTTTGGCATGTGATACTGACCCAGAAACCTAATTTTGTTCCATTCTTGAAAATAAATTCTTATTCATAATTCCCAGTAATATGGTTATTTTTTAAATAATTCAGTAATCCAAGTAGCAAACCAAAAAGATTATGGAATCATTCCCTCTTTTCATCTTGCTCTAGTCTTTTTGTTTGCTTGTTTTAGTCATCTGGCAACCATTTCTGTGCTATTTACTATGTGCCTAGCATTGTGCTGGACTTCAATATGGGCTATGAAGATGGAAAGACATGGGTAAAGTCAGATGGAAGTTGTTATATCACTGAGTAAGAATGCAGTAGGTAGACCTAATATTTTCAAGTAACAATTCCAGGAAGGGAAGTAAATGATTACAGAGGGTAAATGTAACATGTAGCTCCAGAATGGAGAAGTGCAAGCCAGAAATGTTGATATTATCAGAGAAAAATTTGAGCCTAAAAAGCATTCTAGGTGGAGGAAATATTAGAAATTTCATGTCCTGGATATCCTTTTTCCATTTTTTATTTTATTTTATTTTATTTATTTTTTTAACAGGACAGTTTGAATAATTAATATATTTTACATTGTTATCCTCCTAGTGGTTATCCATAGTACAAGAAGTAGTCAGGTTATCCTGTCCAAACACTATTATTAGCAATCTTTCTTCTCATAGAATTAAGCAAAAGTAGTTGCGTATCTATCCTAACTAATCTGTATGTACAAATGCAAAATGGTCCTTCCTTTGTATTCCCTTTTTTTGTTTAGTCCTGTCAGAGATGGGTATTCCATTGGCATCTAAATACCAATAGGTGTGTGAATTCAACAAAACACTCCAACACAGTCCAGCAGTCCACAATAGTAGTGGGTTATCCACAGAAGTTGTTGACTTGAGCCTTTTACAGCTCAGCATATTAATCCTGAAAAAAAATATATATATATATATTTGTAAGAAATGCTCAATTCTCAGTCTAGATATCTAGAGAGAAGCCCAAAGAGAAAGGCTTTTCTTAATTGTTTGTCTTGTCTTGTGGCAGGGCAAGAAATGATAATAGCAAGATTGCTGCTAGTCACAGTAATAAAAATGCAGGCTTAATGATTTTTGGCCCCTTTGAATGATTGTCTTATCCTCTATGCTGTAGAGTGGCCAATGCCTCTAGCCTTAGTTCTACACTGAGATTTTGTCAATACAGCCGCAATGAGACTTTAAACAAAGTTAACAAAGCATAAAATGTCTTTCTGGCACAAGAAAAACACACCAGACTCTGGGGTCACTGCAATTTTATAGTGTTAAAAATCCCTGAGATCCCCAGACCTTGTACCCCTGCTCAGTGCCAGTGCTTCTGAGAAACAAGAAGGCCTACAAAAATTTGTACACTCTAGAATCAGCTGTGTCATGAGGACCAGACCCATTTTTAAGGTGCCCTGTATGAGGAAGCTTATCGAATGCCAAGGAAACAATTGACTGGATAGATGAATAAATGGGTGTTTCTCTCTGGTCTCTCAGCCAGAACCCTAAGTGGGGAAAATAGAAAATATTTATCTCTTGAGACAAAATTTTAAATTAATGTATATGTACATATATCAATATATATATATAAACTATATAAAGTATATGTATGTACATATAAATAATATATACTTATATATGCACAAATATGTATAACATATATACCTGATTGTATGTGTCACATATGATTACATACATACAAATAATCAGCAAATGTGCTGGGAAGCAGTTATGCTGGGATAAACATGTTGTGGTTCTGTTAGAAAGAAAGTTGTATGAACTATTTGGGTTTTTGTTTTCAAGCATTTCTCCAAGCCAACCTTAGTTCTCTTTTTGTTTTCCAACCTTACTTCTCTATAACACGGTGCGGAGAGAAATGGAAGTTCTTTTTCTGCCCCCTTAATTCTATCATGGTTTGTTTTTTGTCTTGTGTGCTTGAATACATGGAGATTTGCATGGCTGAACTGCATCAATATGAACAGATAATGAAGGACCAAATTATCTCAATCATTTGTCTCTGTTCTCAAAGGCACAAAATAAATGAATTCTGTTCCTCATCATTCCCTGAAATTACAGCCCTTCCTTGTACTTCAAAAAGTCTCTTCTTCCAAGATCCTTGTACATGTCACATCAGAGATGAAGCTTAGAAGTTCAAGCCAAGCAAAGCATGTAGCAAACATTTGTAACAAAACTGCGTTCCCTTCCTTTTTCACGAACTAAATTAAAGTACTGCTGCCAGAAAGTTGACCTCCATGAGAAACAATAAACTTGTAGTTGTGCTGCTGTGAATGGAAGCTGAGATTATTCAGCATGAACGTTACAAGAGTGTTATTGAAAGTACCTCACTAGTGCTTCTCTGTGGTGTGTATATGTACATATGTTTTCTATACATGTATGTACTTACATGTGCAAAATAACACATATCTACCAGAGAGAAAAAGAGAACAACTGAAATTGATCACTGTTCTAAGGATATATTGTAGATATTGACCTTCCTCGTTGTCAAGATATTGATGCCTCAATGTAAATCAATTAAAGGATTCAGAAGTGAACAGTACTGCTGTTTGCCCTCTTTGGTTTCCAATTTCTTCACACTCTTGAACTCTGAAACTGTTCTAGGAAAGAAGCTTTCTGCCATCTGGGGGTGTGGGGGGAGAAGGTCAGTGATCCCGCTGTTCCCTCTCTCAACTAGCACAGGGTCAGAGTTTGGACAGAGCCCTGTATAGCTCCCTCAGACAAAGAAGCCTTGTTTTTCCCTGAGATCTCAGGAGCCTCATTGGTATTCTGCAGGGGCTTACAGGCTTGGGGGTGGGGAGGGGGTCAGACCCAGGGAACAATGACAGACTGTTTGTTTAGTTCAGAGTAAGGAGAGCCACCCACCCTAGCAAGTGGTCATCCTGGGTCCACTCAGGCTCGCCCTAACCTTTTTGACCTGGGAAGGGCTAAATGGTGGTACAGGTGTGATCAGGGATAGAGATGCTCGAACTCTTGCTAGCCAAATGGAGAATTCCTCTGTGGTTTTTAGCAGTATGCCTTTTAGTAATAAATCAAGGACGATTTTTCCTCTTACTATGTTAAGATAGCCTGTCTTAAAATGAGAGGATAAATCATTCTTTAGTATATTTGATTCCTTGATCATTAGCTAAGCATCTAAACGGTGTCATATGTAACATTTTTACTGCGTGACAGGCTTTCTGAGCAACTCTGAATCACCTGATGCTTTCATTATTTACATCCGTATTTCTGTTTTCTTAGCAGTCAGATAACTTAGCAACTCTTTTTCTGCGGCACAGCTGCTCAAGCAAGAGACAAGAAGAACATATTTTCAATGCATCTCTAATTCAGAGTATGAAATAAGTGGTTTCAGATAAGTCCACCACTACTGAGCTATAAACAATTTTATAGTATCTATGTAAGCATTCAATGTTCATCTCTTCCCATCTGAGATTAAATATTTTTTGGGAGGGTATTTAAATTTTACAAAAATGAAGAACATTAGTCAGTTCAACGAAATATCAAATTTTGAATTTCATTTGGGAAAAACTTGTTACATGCAGGGCAATATCTTGAGATCAAAGTATTTGAACATTGAAGCATTCTGACAAAGGTCTATTTGATTTGCTCTGATTTTTCACAGCCAAAAAAATGATCTTGGGTATATGTAAACAATACCCTAAGACCACAGCCTGTCCATTTTAGAATTCTTCATACTTGAAAATATCTGATGTGGATATAAGAAGCTTGTGAGAACTCAAAAGAAGTGCCTTGCTTTTTTAAGACATTCTCATACTTTCAGGTTAGAGAAAGTAGAGTGGGCATAGAAGAACTATACATTAATAATATTACTCAGCAAATGCAATTGGATTAAACTGCTTGACTGATGAGAGATTGTTGAGAAAAATAATGCTCCTCTCCAGTGTTTTCCTTTCATTTCTGTTTATGTGGATTCAGGACAAGCATTAGACACATTAGCAGTGGCCTAGAGACAATGAAAACCACAAGAGAATTAGAGGGCCCAGTAGCTTTCTACAGGGAACTTGTGATCTTGTTTGTGAGAACAAAATTATATCTCTAACCAAAAAACAAAGTTTTCCATAAGTAAATGTTAAAACAGATGTAACCAAGTCCTGCAGACAAGGTAAGCAAAGGAAAGAATCACTTTTGAGTTGACGACAATTATTTGCAAATACCCCAAACAAATCTAATCTGTAACAGAACTTTAAGCCCTTCTCACTGATGTTCTCTGATAGAGAGAAACCAAAAATTGTGACTCAGTCTAGGTCTACCCTAGTGACTGTGTTGATCTTGATGCTGTCTGTCTCTTTAAGCAGAAGCCAAGAGCTCTCAGGCCCTCCCTCCTTTCCCATGCCCTGGGCATGCCTCAAGGACTAGCTCCTAGATAGAAATGCACTGTGAATCTGGGAACTCATCAAAGGGAGGAAAGGAAGGGCTTTCATGGAAGGGAATGGTAGAAAGAGAGCAATTGTACCCTGCACAATCCCCAGCTTGTCCCTTGAATCCAGCTGACAAAGGGAGAGATAGAAGAACCCTATACAATAGAGCTAAACAACAGGCAGGCTCATTGAGTGAAAAACTGGCCCCATCTCCCTAAGTCTCGAATCTGCACTACAGTCTTACCCGCCTCCCGGAATCCACCCCTTAACCTCACCCCATGAACAGAGGCCTCCTTGATCAGGGCATATAGCAGTTGACAGGGCCAAGATACTAGAGCAGCCGTGACTGGCACTAGAGATGGATGGGTATCAGTGAGTGGGTTCTAGAAGTAAAACAACAACCATCAGGAGGTACCAGAGACAAAGACTTTTGCTTCTAGCCTTATTCTGGTCAGACAAAGCCCTGCCTATAGCTTTGTCTTTCCTACATTATATCAGCACTTGTACCACATTTGGGTACTGCGAAGGAGTCTTGCAGTCACTGGGGTCTGGGAATTGAAGACCTCTGGATAGTCAAATCATGTCTGCAAGGTTCAATTAAAAGGAATTCTAATTTCCTCTTTAGGGAGGGACTATTATCATGGCAACAACATTATGGGCCATCTTGTGTCCTATATTTCTTTATAGGCACACACATACACATACACACACATGCCAATTTCAGTATAAACACTGGGATGCTGCAGAACAAGCTTAGTTGTTACAGGTATCCCTGGAACACTGGCTCTACTTTGACCATTGATGGAGGGATGAAAAAGAGGTACTTGGCCCTAGATCCCATGGTAGTTGTACCTCATTCCTTAATTCAGTCTCCTACCAGTTTCTCTTCTCTACTTGGGTGGAGGGTGAAGCTGATCTGGGGAAAGTCATTCTGTTCCCTAAGACTATTTTGAAATAGCCAGAGAGAGATTAATCGGTCAGTATTTGATTTTGTTTTGACTTCAGGTTGGCACATGTTGGGCCTGTGAGTGGGAGAGGAAGGGAAAACTAATTTGTTTACTTTCCTAGTTGATGTGATCATTTCTGATTGTGTCATTGCCTTCACTTGGTCTTCTCTAGACATGAAATTTTGTGCAAGGAGAGGGTTTGTTTTTGTTGCTTTTTATTAAGTCAAAGAATTGTACTGGAGGGAGGTTCTTCAAGGCTTGAAGATAGTACACAAAAAGGCAACAGGGAAAATGATGCCACTGGCTGGGTTGCTACCTTAGTGGGTTTGGAGACTGCATGGCCCCTCGCACTCACTGTCAGGGGTTAGAAAGTTACTGCTCAGACTGAGCCAATGAATTGTCAGGCTGTCGAGCAGATTTCTCACTTTCTTAGTTCAGACCCATCGTGTAAGTCACCTGAGGTAGAGCAAACCTTTTAATCGGCCTGACTTTTCCAGAGCTACTCAGGCTCCTCAGGGCCAACATGAGAAGATGGCTGAGGAAGGATACCCTTGACCGTTATCTCTAGGATAAGTGAAATTGTTGGTTTGGATGTGGTTTATTTTTATTTCCCAATATCTTGACACACTGATAGGATTCTGTTAGTGTTCAGGCACTTGGTAAAACTGAACCTCAGCTCTGCCTCATTTTTTTTTTTTGTACTGGGTCCACCCGCTTGCTCCATGCTAGCCAACACTAGCTCAGCACATGGCCACTTCTGGAAGAAAGCATTACAGTCTGGTTACCAGGGTAACAGCCACAGGATTGCAGAAGCCAACATTTTGCTGTTCAATATTGGCATTGCCTTATGGAGCAGACAATAGCCAGCTATCATTCTTTGGTTCCTTTCTTGTTTCTTTGTTATTTTAACGAGTCATTTGGAACACCTCTCTTCCAAGATGGGATCACTTTCCTCACACACCTTTTGTGCAGACACCACCGAGTTCAGTGTTCCCCTTTACTTCCAGTCCTAAGGAATTCTATATGATGGAGGTAGTAAGCTTCCTATGTCTGGAGATGGTTAAGCAGAGGCAGAGAAAATGTTTAATTGGTGTTATAGAAGTGAATTCTGCACTGAAGGTTGGCTCAGATAACTTCCAAAGTAACATCCAATTCCAAATTAAACACTATTACACTATACATCCAAACTAATAGCAGTGTGGTACCTTGTTAGTGATCACATGTAATTCACTAAGTACTTGAGATACTCTGTTACTGTATAACTAAAGACTCAATGGCTACTGCATCATGTGGATCTTGGTCCAAGTACTGCTCATCCCAGAAGCTGGGACCCATTATCCTCCTTGATATCCTTATCTGTGCCAGTCTTACTCTAGAAAAAGCTATGCAGTCTCTGTAACAAGAAACTGCTACTGTGATCACCTTATTTGTTCTTACTTTTTTCTCAGGGGTTTTATTCCCTTAAGAAGTAACATTCAAATTTCTTGTTTGTTCCTTTTTGTTTTGAATGCGTAACCTACCCAGTCATCTACCCTGACATCAGATATGGCTCATGATGTTACCCAGAGCAAGAACGGAGTTCCTCAACATTTACCTAGTACCTGGAGACACATAATTGATCAAATGATTTTTCTCCAAGCACAACAAAAATGTGCTCAGAGAAAATCCCACCACCTTGAAAAAGAGCAGGAATCATCCTCTACATGTTATTGTATAATAAGCAATGTTATGATTTACAGTTTTATAATGCTTTCCAATTTTCAAAGGAATTCCACATCATCATAACTTGATCCTCAATCTTGAAAGCAGACAAAGCAGTTACTGCTCTGTTTGTTTTCTAGATGACAAAGTAGTTATTCACAGTGATCTACCTAAGGCTGGACAATTCAATAAATGCAAATCTGAGACTAAAGAGTTCTTGTTCTAACTCTTAGCCTAATGCTTTACCCTCTTATCTATCATACCTGAATACATGTTTCAAATAACGTTCTCAGTGATTGAGGATGAAACAACCTAATGGATGATAACAACTTATAGTCAAGAACCTTCTTCTTTGGACCTTGTTATCATCTATCAGGTACTACATTTGATGGTAGATATGTGGGCCAGTTGAGTCTTAGGTCATTCAGAATGTGTTCAAGCTGCTAGTGTCATTTTGACACATGTGAGCAATTCTACATATCTCTGTGGCATCCTGTATGGATATTGGCCCTTGTTCTCTGGAAGCCTTACTCTACATAAATACTACCATATAGTAGAAGGTTTATTTCTTCATAGAAAACCTAGAAAAGCTTCTACTTTTCAACCAATTCAGCAATAGTGCTAAGGCCCTATATCCTGTTTGCCATAGCAAGAATTCAGACTAACTCCCATGATATTGACAAGAAATGGCCACCCATATGTGTACATGCATACACTAACACACAGACACACAACTCCCATGTCTGTTCCTCATAGTAAACCCATTGAGGACTTTACCTTCATTTCTTGAACCTGAGAATGCCCTCCTTAGCTATAGCCTAGCCTGAATCCACCTTGACCAATTGTCCTAACTTCCTACTGATACCAAATATGGTTCAAATTCTGTATCCAGCAAGCATTTATTTCATATATTAGAGGGCCAGCTAACACTCCATTGCCTCCAGCAGAACCAGGGATTCCAGCTGGCCTAGCCATAATGAAGACCTTAGAAACAGAGGGAAAAAGAAGGTAGAAGGAAGTGAAAGTGAAGGAGGACACATAAGCACATACATCCTTGTATGCACTCTCTGAGGATCTGTGTGACTCCACACATACTTTGGGAATTGTTGGCAATATAGCATCATGCTCAGTACAGCAGAGAAGGCGCTAACGTAATTGACTCCTAAGAAATTAAAAAAGAAAGCAAGTACTAAGATGCAATTCATTTCAACCACTGGAAAACCCCAAATCCCAAAAGTGAAAATTATCTTGTGAATTCCTGTGCCTGCTTGAATCTTTGATGCTAAAGTTTGTGAAACTCACCCATGTCTTTGACACTCTGCCTCCAATTGCAGCCGGCTGGCTAGTCTGCTGTGCGTCTGACTTTGTTCAGCTGAGAGGATCCTGGTCTCTCCAGTCTCCTTCTTCAGTCCTTTACTTTTTCTCTCTGAGTATCTTTGTCCTCTTCTCCTGCAATGAAAAGGGCTTTCTGATTGACAGCCAACCCCCTTAAAGGGACAGGCTTGTTTTCCTCCTCCTCTCCTCCTCCCTTTCTCCTCCCCTTGTCCCCACCTCCTTAGGGATACTCCCTTCTTTAAGGGATCCATCTTCTCTTTCTGCCTTTCACAGACAATTGTTTCATTTTGTGTTTTTCTTCTTTTTCCCTAAAACTTTTCTGGGATTTCGTTTTGCTGCAAGGACATTTGGAAATGTGGATGGGGGGTAGAAGTAAAAAGAAGAGTTGCTGGAACCCTTGGACTGACCCTGGGGTCTATTGGTGTGGCATGTGTCAGCACAAGCAGAGAACCGATAGAAGTGGTGGCAATGTAGGGTCAAAATCCCATATGTTATCTCATAGAGTTCCTCCAAATCTGTCCAACCCATGCTTGTTGCTGGTTGCCTTCTGCCTTCTCAACCTTCCCTTATTTATTAACAAATGAGCATTTCTCCCGGTTCTAGAAACAAAATAAAGACAAATTGGTCTTTTAAAGTAATTTCCTCCACGTACTTCTCTTTTTTTACCTGAATGAGAACAAAATGTAAGTTTTTGATTCCATGACAGATTGTGACCAAGTTGTAGGATAGAATGGCAATAATTTCACAGACAGATAACAGAGACCAGAGAAGGGTAAGACCTGTGTGAATTCACATAAGAAGTAAAAGAAAAGGCCAGAGTCAGGAATGTGAGTAATTTCCAAGGAGAACAATCAACTTTGAGACAAGTCAAGAACACAGTGTGGGAATTGGTTAGTAAAAATTTCATCCTAAGAACACAGTGTCTTCAAAGAGCTGAGGCCAGGCTGGGAAGGAGAGAGTGGGCTTGAGTGAAGAAGCAGGTGGCAGTGAGGGTGAAGAGAAGGAGAAAAGAAACACGATCCTTGCCTCAGAGTAAAAGACACTAAGAAAAAATAGAGAAGCAGCAAAAAAACTGGGGAATACTACATGAAATCTGCCTCACTGCTAATAGTAATCTGTAAAGAAGGACTTTGAGCACCCAGGGCTAGTTGAGATTAGCCAGGGTAGGCTCTGTAATACAAACCAATCTTGAGCAGAACCCGTGCTTACTGTGAGTGTTCCCTCTCCCTTCATAAGCCTTGGACATACACAGGTGTCATCACCTAGGGAGCGGAGTGCAGCCACGGAAAGCCAGTGAAAATGGTTGGCATGACATAGGAGGGAATGCCTGTTAGAAGACAATGGGGAAGAAATATATGGTCTCCTGGAACTGTTCCTGTGGCTTTGCTTTGGGGAGCCTGAAATGAATCCAAAATTTTTCCCTGAGAGGATAGAGGTGAGACTGTGTAATGCAGTTTTTACTTCAGGTTCTCTGACCTTCAGCGTGATTCTGGCTGAGACTCTGCAATTAGGAGATAGGTGTTTTGCAGATGCCCCAGGGAATTCCTTGGACTCTAGAGTTCTACAATGTCTGAAGCTTGTTCAGAATCCTTGAACTCAAGACTCTTTGCTGTTGTGCTAGGCCCGAGGTGAAAGGATCCTTATGACACTATCCCTTGCAAATGGTATAGCAGAAGTTCATCAAAGAGATCAAAGTAATGTCATAGGATCAATGGGGCTCAGGGTCCTGGGACCCCAACCCAAATAATCCCAGCTTTCTAGCCATAGGCTACCTGACATGGAAGTTCAGCTGTAGGACTGTGCCAGCAGCACATTCCTGAATAATCCTGTCAGAGTGGCCTTGGACAAGAGGGATAATGAAATCAAGAAGTTGTGAAATGTGTGTCCCCAGTTCATCAGATGGCAGAAGGAACCCTACAGTTTGGGAGTTCCGGTGCAGAGCAGGAAAGATGTGATTATTTACTCTTCTCTCTGTGTGTGAGATCATTCAGCCTGAGTCCTCTCACAAATCTTCCTCCTGTATTTTTCCAGAAGCTCTGGGGATGGCTATGCTATTTAGAAGAAAACACATTTTCCCAAGAAATACAGATACTAGTTTATCCACCACATCCCCAATTCAAATTTTTCTTCCCCCCTTTATTGCCTTACTATTCATCTAATTTCCTCCCCTAGACTCCATCTATTTCTCCTTTTTGTTTCTTGTCCTCCTCCTACACTCCCTTTCCCTCTTCCTTTTCCTCCTCTTTTCTTCTGCTTCCTCTTCCTCTACCCCTTATGTCCCATTTCTTTTTCTCTCTTCACAACCTTGGATGGAACATATTTCCTTTCTTCACCTTGCTTTATCCCCAGGGAGGGAAGAGGCACTCATACTGTCATGACAGGTGACTATCATGTTCACTGTCTGCAGTGCCCTAAGGTTTCCAACTTCAGTGAATCTTGGCATGGCCTCAACATCCCTTGAACCCTTTTCCTAAGCCCTCATAGGCTTAGGGTTTCTTTCAATGTCTTCAAGAGGCCTTCATCTCTGTGACTCCACTTCCATTGGTTTCTCTGACACTGGTGCCTTTGGCAAAATGTTGTCAAGCCCAGCAAGACTCCTGTAGTGCACAAGAACTCCTGAAGAGGGCACTGCCAGCCTTCACGGAGACAGCAGGCTTTCTGTTTGGGTATCTGTGGGAACAAAACAGGATTGTATGGAACTTGTAAACAGTTTTCTTCATGTAGTTCTGATGGTGCCTCTGAGAATCTGGGCCTCTTGATTACATCTTGATTTGCTTGTGCAGCTTTCTTGCAAATAACTCCAAAATTCTAGGATATCATCTTCAATTTCTCCTCAGTGATCCTGGGGCTGTGGTACCAGATCACTAATGGCAATAAAATAGTGGGTTTTCTATGCTTCACTGCATAGTCTGAATTCTGAAATTCAGGGAAATCTTGTGAATTTATTCCAGAAAACTCAATAAATACTCAAGCACCCAATCTTCTGGTCTACATCTCCACATCCATGTAGAGGGTGGGAAATGGAATAGAGAAGATATAAAAGGCAATGAAATCCAGGGCTCAGTTGGTAGCATTTGGGCTTTTATAGCTGAGTCTTTGCTTATGCTCCTCAAGATAATGTCCTCAAAGACAAAATTTTGGAAGGCAAACGTCTACTTCTTATAGCTATTCCAGCTGTGACACAGAAAAGTAGCTCACAAGGAAGCATGTTTCATGTCCTGTGTACCTGCAGCTGAACTTTCAATACCCAACTTAATGACAATTGGCTGTGTCATGCCTTTCTTGACAAAATAACTGAAAGCTGAGAGCCGAGATATCACATTCTTTAAGTTGGGATTCCAAATCATATGAAAGGGTGTCTTTTGCCCTTCCTCCTGAAAATTGAAAGAGCAGTGAGAGGATGGACAGGGGTGGTCAATGAATTGGATGTGTATTTGTGAAGGGGAGGTGTTCTTGGTTCAGAGAAAAACTTAGAAGCTAAAGTAATCAGGAAAAATGTGCCCAAGGAACACCTAATAGCTACTAGCAGAACAGAGAAACCAGCTGTCCACTCAAATCACCTCTTCCTCCATGATAACTTGGGTAGCTCCAGGTAGATCACGTGTTTTACATGATCTCTGGCCAGAGCAGTAATAAAACTGCTATCCTTGGCTATAAGATACTAATCTAGCTTAAGAGGATGAATGTTATTTTCCATCTGCCCATTGAGCTTTCTCAATGCTACCTAGTAGGGAAGGGACAGAACACCTCTAGAGAATGGCTCTACATACTCTTGTTGCTTGGAAGGTTTAGTTCTCTAACAATATTTGAATTGAGAGTCTCTACTGTGAGCAACAACAGCCTCCAAGAGGAGGATGGAGGGGCTTCTGTGGTCTGTGTTTCAAATCCTTTGTATTTCTCAGGTGAGAGGCCTATGTTCACAAGGCCCAGGACAAACACAAATCTTGTGCACTTTATTGGATCCATAAGATTCTAAAATAGCTAAGGATAGTAATCCAGTAGAAAAAATGAAAACTTTCCCAAGAGAAATCTTTACTATTTTTGGGAGAAACATAGCCTGGTAAGAGCAGCTACTCCTTAAGAAGGGGTTTTGGGTTTAAAATGGAAGGGAGACTTCTCATGTTATGCTCGTAGGTATAGTTGCAATTTGTAATTGTATGCATTGCTTACCTATTGCATTGAAAGTCTCAAACTCCCCCTAAGTCTGCCCAATGATCTCAGGGGGCACTCTCACTGTGCAAACTGGGCAGCATTCATTGGTTGGGCTGGCCATCATGATGTCAACACCATTTTTCTGCCTAAGTCTTTTAAATGAAGGCTGCCCAAAGCCCCAAGACTGGACTCCTGGGAATCTCTTGTGAGGCATAATTCCATGGAGAAGAAAAGTGGCTGCTCCTGTCCTTCTTCTTGAAAGTCAGAAAGGCCCTCAGCCCAAGTGGCAGCCTTCCAGTGGAACAGGCACAAACAGAGGGTTGCATTTACCCCAAAAGGATTGGTTCTGGTAGCTGCTCAAAATTTTTATTCAACTCTATTGCCTTTCCACCTTTTCTACCACCACTATCATCATAATAAATTTTGTTTCCCTTTGAGATAAAACTAAGCCAAGCCCTTCTTCTCTAGCTACTTGGATGGTTGAAGGTGTCACTCTAAGCTATGTCACCTCAACTGAAAACAGGTTGTTATAGAGCAGATTGACTAACATTGAAGCTGAGGTTCTCTTCCCTGGGAAACTATGCCAGAAGCTAGAATGGAATAAGGGGAACCTAGGTTCTCCCTTCTGAGAGCAAAACACTTGGGACTTGCATAAATGGCATAGTGGGACTTTATATAGAAAATACCCCACACTGTGATACCTCGTTTTCTCTTCTAGACAATCCCCAGGCAAACCATGGACAGGCTGGGTTACTACTCTTCCCACAGGCACAGGCCCAACTGTATCCTGGTACAGAGAGGGAAGAGACCTCCTGAGTCTAAGAATGATAGGGGATGCTTCCAGGGCCTGGGGAACTCCCAGGATCCAGTTATTCCTGCCCAAGGAAGATCATTGTTGTGGGGTTTTGCTTTAAAATCAGGAGGTCATGAGGAACACTAGGTCATGTAACTGATGCTATCTGTAGGCTGTGCTGAGCTGCTGCCTATCTGCAACAACCACAGTAGAAAGAGGCTAATGTATCCTTTATCCTGGCCTAGCCTTTTTACCTTGGGCCTCAGAGAAAAATGCTTTCTTTCTTGACATACAATTAGTTCAGAAGCATAAAGTCTAAGAAGAAATTCTCCCAGAGGACCCTCCAGAGGGAGTTTTACATGCTTCTTGGATTATCCTTGAAAATCCTTCAAAATTTCTAAAGCACTGCAATTCTTTCTACAGACTGAATCCAGCAGTTTTTGGAAGGATTTCAAAGGGTACAGTGCCAGCAGCTCCCTGCAGCTTTTCTTCCCTGCCCACAGCAGAAACCTTCAGAAAGTGACACAAATGCACACTGGGATATCCACCCTACTGTAGCTGTACCACTGCTGACCAATCATGAAGGATCTTATCAGTTCTTTGCCTAAGAGATACCCTACAAGGATCTAGCTACAGGGAGAGCAACTGAGCCTAAACCATCAGGCTAAAGATACCATAGAACTCCCTATTGTGAGGCAGAAACTTCTTATCTCTCCTCAAACTTACTCAAAAAGTTGACCTGGTGGCTGAAGTGGGCTAGGCTCTCACAGTCAAAGGTAGGTTTAGAGAGGGTTGTTTCTTCATTTCCTAGGACTAGTCATCTTCTTTCTACTGATGACTGAACAAAAAAGAAGCTATTTACAATTACAGCATGAAGGATTTTAGCTAGACATGAGGTAGGCCTTCCAGAAAATCAGGGTTCTCTGTAAGCTATGAAATACAATGAATAAAAATTGATTAAAAATAATATACACCAGGGATGGAGTATTAGACTTACCAAATACCAGCTCTGTGACCTTGTACAATGATTTAGTATCTCTGGACTTCGATTTGTCTTCCCTACAAAAATAAAATAGTGGAGACATCACAACTCAATGTCTCCAGCTCAGGCCCCTATCTCATACCAGGAAAGTCCAGCATCTTTCTTAAGATTAAAAAAAAAAAAGATTTCAGAGAATTCTGAGGGTCTGACTCCCATGTGGATCTAAATTTGGGTTTGTATGGCACTTCTATTCACAACATTCCTCTTTCATGGCTGCTCCTTTCTGTTTTTTATTGTGCTATATTAGGCACACTGGTTTCTTCCCTAATTTTTACTTTTTTAAAAAAACCTCCCACATGAAGGATATGTGCAAATAACAGAATCTTATTGTGGTTTGGATCACTAGAAAGGCTACCTGTTACAGCAACACAAACAAACCACTGCTAGAAATTCCAGCATTTATAAGTTTTTGACAGTACTGTCATCTGGAATTCTCTGCAAATGACAATACCTTGCTATGGAGCCATGTTTACTCTTCCCTCCCCTTTGCATTTCCTCTTCCCCACACATCACTTCATTCAAATTCATGTTCTTTTCTTGTGAAAAACAATTTAGCTCAACATGTGCTTTCATCCATTCCTTTTCATCAGAGCTTCTCTTTCCCCCAAAATTTCCTTTCAAATACCTCATGGAATATGCCTTTCTTCACAGATACCTTGATGTCAACTGATGGATAATCATCTTGTCAGCCAGCTCCTCTTGCACAGACATAATCGTTGTTCATCACACAACACATTAAGTAGTTTTTATACCGATTTCACACATGAGCAAACTGAGGCTTTTGAAATGTACTGCAAGTCATGAAGGAGAGAGAATTCATATCTAGTACCTTTATGTCTCAAGTGCATTGCAGAGAAAATGTATCACAAAGTGCTAACTTATATGTTACAGACGAGTAGAGAAAAATATATGCCAGGGATGGGTACTGGAGAAATTGTTGTCAGATAGAATGTTTTTTTGATTGACCGAAGGCTTTATGTGCTGCAGGCTATAAGCCTGCTCAGCAGGCTAGCTCCAGAGCCAGAAGAGAAGAATTCTGGGGCTAGTAAAATAACAGACTTTCAGCTAGTGTGGTGGTGCATGCCTGTAATCCCAGCACTTGGAAAGCTGAGGCAGGAAGTTAACTTCAAGTTCAAGGCCAGCCTGAAATACATATGGAGATGATGGAGATCCTATCTCAAAAAATGAAGTCAAATCACAGACTTTCATAGTCACTAGACCACTAGATTCCTGAATTGTTTATTCTAGGAATCACTTTAAAATTGACCCAGTTCAACTTTTGTTTTTACACAAATTTCCCTCCCCTCAGGCAAAAGTGGATGGTTTTCTTACATCCAACTTATACATGAACAAACAAGATATCAGAGAAATCAAGTAACTTGCCCAAGTTAACACAGATAATGCCAGAAACCAAAATTCAGACTCTGATTTCATGTGTTGTCAGCACTTATCAGTCAGAGACTACCAGGAATACACTTGGGGTGAATCAAGCTAGGTTTGTTGTTCATTACTGCAGAGAGACACCATGCTCTTCTCCACTGTGTGTGTTTTCCCACATGGTGATGATCAGTAGACCCAAATCACTCAAGCACAGGTGTGGTTCAGGTGGTTATTAGATGAAAGGCAGAAATACAAATTTACTGAGGGCAAGCTGAAGCCTTCACTCCCTTGAACCTAGGTCTCCCATTCAGCCATAGTGGCCATATGTGAAAAATCTTGTGTCTTTCTCTTTGAGGTTCTGGACTACCCACTCTGGGAAGCAAGTTCACACCGAGTTGTGCTGTGATATTTTAGAGAAGCCCTTCAATTTTTTTTTCTAGGAATGAAGTCCCTTGGATATTTTGGTCTGATCAGATTTATATAGCTCTTTGGTGAGATCATTTGCTGACCTTTAACAGATACGCCTATTGCCTTTATGTCTCTTGTCTTTGATATTGCCTGTTTATAAGCAAAACGGTTCATACTGAAAGGATAGGCATAGGTTCAATAAGCTTGTTCTTCAGCAGCTTTGGTGTGGTGGTGAAGCTGCAGCCATGCTTCACCAGGACCTTCATGAGGTAGTCTGTCGGGTTCTGGCCAGCCAGGTCCAGATGCAGGATGGCATGGGGAGGGCATAGCCTTCAAAGATGGGCAGTGTGTGAGTGACGCCATAGCCAGAGTCTATGACAATACCAATGGTGTGCTCAAAGGCATACAGAGACAGCACAGCCTGGACAGCCACATACATGGCTGGGGTGTTGATGGTCTCAAACACGATCTGAATCATCTTCTCTCTGTTGGTCTTTGGTTTCAAGGGGGCCTCTATCAGCAGCATTGGGTGCCCTTTGGGGGCCACATGCAGATCATTGCAGCAAATGTGGTGCCAAATCTTCTCCACATCATCCTACTTGGTGATAATACCATGCTCAATAGGATACTTCAGGGTTAGGATGTCACGCTTGCTCTGGGCCTCATTGCCTATGTAGGAATCCTGGCCCATGTCCACCATCACACCGTGATGTTCGGGATGGCCAACAATGAGGGGAACACAGCCTGGGAAGTGTTGTCACCAGGACAAAGGTTAAATATCTCATAATTCAAACTTCTTTCATTTTGCACATCTGCTTTATGAATTAAATAAGTTACCATTGCTTCCATAACTTGTTCAAAATTAAATTATATGTATAAAATTATATTCAGTGAAATAGTCTAATAATAGATATTTTTGATTGATGTAATTCTTATAATGTTATAGTGTTAGCAAAATTGTACTTTCTTTTCTCAAAGGAATAAGTTCAGGAAATTTATCATATATCTTGATTATAGTTAATAACAATGCATTGAATTTGTAAAACTTGCTAATAGAGTTGATTATCTAAGTATTTTCGTGAAAAATATGTGAAGTAATGATATGTTAAATAAATTTAGCCATTTCAAAATATATGCAATATGAAAGCAAAATATTGTACAGTATAAATATATGTAATTTTCTTTTAAATTTTATTATGTTTATAGTACATAATTACTACATTCCTTGTGTAGAATTTGTATATGTACATAATACATATCAATTCTTGTTTCATTCCTATCCCCTGTTCTCTTTCTCCCCCTTTATCTCTTGATTCCCTTCCATTTTCCAAATGATCTATTTGCTATTATATATATTTTATTTTGCTTTTTATTTATGTTTTGAGTTCCTCAGATAAGAGAAATCATGTAACTTTTTTTAAATTTATTTTTTATTTTATTGAAGTACAAATATCAATCAGATTGTTTCAAGACACCTTAACAAGACAGATTTGTTAAATTAATACATTGCAAACTGTTTTCATAATGTTTTGGTATCGTACAAGGTGCATACATGATATTATATTTACAGATACTATTTTAGCAGATGTCTCTTATCAGTAAATTAAGAGTGTAGCTGCTTACTTATCTTATTTTTTATACCTGAATTATATCAAAAACTCAATAATTATTTTCCTAGTGGATGACCATAGTACTAGAAGCTGACATAATATCCTGTCCAACCACCATTAGTGCAGATCTTGCCTCTCATAGGATTATGTAGAAGCACAGCATTATCTATCCCAACTGTACTGTCTATACACACACATCATGATTTTTTCTTTCTATACCCCTTCCTTTGTCTACACCTGTCAAAGGTGG